>JAHBCN010001754.1:151977-234200 GCA_019359885.1 Listronotus oregonensis | reverse complement strand
TCTTCTTTAACTGTCTTAAAACGGAGTAATACTTTTTGTATACACCGAGACAGTAGGGAATTTTTTCCTTTTAATAACATATCTACTACCCACTCCGGTAAAACTTGATGCCAACTTTGCTGAATGTGATTTCAGTAGGGCATCAAAGGTAGGATTTAATATCTTACCGATGAACAATGATATTTGTTCAATAAGTTGACGCTTTTCTCTCTGTTGTTCACTGTGCACTCGCTACAGCCCTACTGACGAGACCCGTAAGGCGGGCGAAACGCGTCTAGGGAGAGAGTCATAGTGGACAACATAGAGAACAGGATGTCTTCTTTAACTGTCTTAAAACGGAGTAATACTTTTTGTATATATATATATATATATATATATATATATATATATATATATATATATATATATATATATATATATATATATATATATATATATATATATATATATATATATATATTATTATTATTTATATACAATGTTTAATTAGAATTATAAACATTGGAGATAGAACTACGAGAGTTAGGACTTTCTTATTAAACATTTTTTTCTTTCTAAATAGCTTTTTTTTTTTAAATTCCTTAACTATTAAAAGTTTCGAGTTTATGAACAAAAAACAAAGTGCCTTTTTTGCATCTTAATTTGTTAATAATTTTAGCAATTTTTTGCATGCTAGAAAATCCTTTCGACCCATTTTTCTAGACATCATTCCGGATTGAATAAGTTATTGCTTATATAGTCCACTGAAAACTTACATTTGGGGTTGCATTTTTTAGAGGACGCAATTTTATTGTTTAGATGTGAGGAGGGGGGTCAAAAAAAGCTTAACTCGAAGTTTGTGGGGCCACAAACCTTCAACTTCAAACTTCAAACAATTGTTTTTAGCATTTATCAGGTAAACTATTGGTCATACAAAAAAATTTTTTAACATCTTCTATTGCAAGTTGAATCCTCTACAATTTTAGTTTAGCAACTTTTTGTCGTAAAATCAAAAATAACAAATATATTAAAGAAAAACAATCAAAATTTTTGGACACATTTTCTCTTGGACGCCATAATTTATTTTTTGTTTTTAAAAAAATGATATTTGAGCATTCTTGTATAGTGGTTTTTAGCAAAGAATTTTCATTATATACTTTTTTATTAAATTCATTAGTTTGGGTTTTACAGCGCTGTAAAGGGAACACTAATTTTTCCTACTGATAAGTTTAAATTTATATCAAGGATATGGCATAGTTTTCAATTATACTTTTTTATTATTTTTATAATAATGCTTTTTATTATAAACATTTCAATATTGTTATTTAATAGTATAATTGATTTTTTTCCCCACCACCTACGAGGTAGAGTCTGGAGGCGCGTTTTTTTTACGTGATATCCCCAAAAAAAAATTATGGTGTCCAAAAAAAAATTTGTCCAAAAATGTTAATTGTTTTTATTTAATATCTTTGTTATTTTTAATTTTACAACAAAAAGTTACGGGACTAAAATTGAAGGAGATTCAATTTGCAATAAAAAATGTTTTTAATTAATGTTTTTTTTGTATGAACAATAGTTTACGTGATAAATGCAAAAAACAATTTCACGCCCTTTTTTCAAGATGGCGCCCAAAGTTGGAGGGTTGTGACCCCACAAACTTCAAGTTAAGCTTTTTTTGACCCCCCTCTCACATCTACAAAATTGCGTTCTCTAAAAAATGCCCGCAAAGCCAAAAAAAAATGTAACATTTCAATGGACTAATATTTTTTGAAGCTTTATGTCTATTTAACAGGTTTTTAAACTTGTTGACTAGACTATAGCAGGTGTTAGATAAAACATTGTATGCTACTCGTGTGAAGTCAGTTGGGAAAGTGTGTAATTTTTTTACGCTTGACTTATTTTTAACATAACACACTCGTACCGTAATAACTATTATCTTTTTAAAGATTAGTTTTTATATATTGTACAATTCTTTTAGCTATAAAAGGTATAAGTTCCAATTGTTTATATTTTATAAGTTTCCTTTATATTTTAGGTAAAATAAGATGCCTTCAGTTTGTAGCACGTCATTATAAATAAAGTTTTAATAAAAAAGCAATTTTAAAACACCCACAGTACCTAAATTCCTGGGCTTTACAACTTTGTGGACTGTCTCAAGATTAAAAAAGAACATTTAAAGTATAATTGACTTTCCTAAAAAACCAAGGTACATATAAGCAATTTTCGGCTTATTTTTTCTTTATCGAGGAAATTTTAAAGCTTAAACATATATTTTCTATTCTAAAATTATATCTTAAACGTAAAAGTTTGTGGTTTTGACTGGCAGCATAATAATATTTTACTATCCATCATTCTTTTATCTTTTCAATCTTCATAAAAAAAAAACCGTTTAAGGAAACAAAGCGCGTAACTTTTTTGGCCTTTATTGTTATTTTGTTAAAGGTATAAACAAAAATAAGGATATAGAGAAAAAGTCCGTTGAAAGAGATATCTATGCTATTGCCCAGTATACAGGGTGTAAAAAGTATGATGCTCACGATTATAATGGGTGATAGTGGAGCTCAAAATAAGTCGAAAAAGCCAAGACTATGTGGGTCAAAAGTTAAATGTTTTTGAAATATGGCCTTTCAAAGTTTAGAAAAGTTGGCAACACCGCACCCGTTTTATTGCAGCGAGTCAAACGTTTTTTGTAAAGTTTTGCCTATTTACACTTTTTTAAAGGAGATGTTCAGTTACATAGAAATAATAAAAATTACTTCTTGCAATTTACTTTCATACTTGGAATTAAAAAGTAAAAAACAAATTATCTTTTGATTTTTATTTGTAATTAAAAAATAATTGTACCGGGTGTTCCACTGAGAGAGGTAGTCGGCTATATCTCAGAAACTGCTAATAATATAACTTTCGGGAAATGTTTTTTATATAAAAGCGACCAAGAGATATTGCTGGAAATTATTTTCAAGTCTGTGGGATGGCCGCTAGGGGGCGTAAGGGTAACGTTCAAACATAAAAATATACATTTCTCAAAAAAATATCAAATAAAATGTGTTAATAAGCGGTACTATTTTAATCTTTAATTTTTTCTAAACAAAGAAGCTTCAGGTGTAATTTTTGTCAATTCTTAAATAAAGTGGTGGGGGAAGGTTAAAGTTTAATTTAAAAAAGTGCTAATAACTCCGGTTTGCTTTAACCGAATTTAGTGAACTTGGTCTCGTTTAGAAAAGCATTTTAAACAATATTTTCAGGTGTATAAACTATTGCTACACTCATCCCACAAACGCCGCTAAAGCACGTCAAGGTAAAAACTAACTTATTTTACGAAATTTTTTGAGAAATTTAAAAACAATGATATATACCTTTTAACATATTTAGATAGAGAAAAAAAATCTCAACAAAACGGCGAAAACCGCAATTTAATATATCTTTTTAAACCGAATATATTAGCAACAATATAAATACGACAGAGACGTAACGCATTTAACGACACAATGTTTTATACTAGGCCGACTTCTTTAGGTAAAAATTAAATTTATAAATTTTTACAAAATCTAATGACATACTACATAATTTTTACTTATTTTAACCCATTTAACGATATTGGACAACATTAGATAATTACCAACTCATAACTGTAATAATCCATCGAGCGTGGTCCTTATCAAGTTAGCTTTGAAAACAAAAGGATGCTGAAATGTCAAAAATCCAACAATTTTTATTTCAAAATATTATTTTTAGTGTGGTGCTATTGTGTTCTTTAAAAATGCCTTTGTTGCTTGAAGAAGCACTTGATATTATTGCTATTTATTTTGAATGTCTGCAAAATGCGACTATAGCTGCAAGGCTGTATGCATTGAGATATCCTCAGAGTCGCCGGTACGGCAGCAGAATGTTTACTTGTTTAGCAAATCGCTTTCGTACCACAGGAAGTGTTCTTCGCCCCTTACACCGCAGACACCGTACCCGAAGAACTGAGGAAAATGTCATCAACGTTTTAGCTTTTGTAGAGTTTAATCCTCAGCTAAGCGTTCGTGTAATTTCGAGAGATTTAGGTATTCCTCAGACTACAATATTTCAAATATTGAAAGAACACAGGTAATTAGATTATTATTATATTTTAAAATTTGACATGCAATTTTTGAACTGAAGTCGGATTTGGATTAACCTATCCCAGACGCAAGCATCAAAAGGATTATAAGGTTATTATTAGATTGTAATAATGCAAAGTAATTTTTTTCTTAGGTTGCATCCATATCACATTGTGCTACACCAAGCTTTGATCGTTGCAGACTACGACAAAATTCGGTTAAAGCAAACCGGAGTTATTAGCACTTTTCTAAATTAAACTTAAACCTTCCCCCACCGCTTTATTTTAGAACTGACAAAAATTATACCTGAAGCTTTTTTGTTTAGAAAACATTAAAGATTAAAATAGTACCACTTATTGACACAATTTATTTGATATTTTTTTGAGAAATGTATATTTTTATGCTTTGGCGTTACCCTTACGCCCCCTAGCGGCCATCCCACAGACTTGAAAATAATTTCCAGCAATTTCCCTTGGTCGCTTTTATCCAATTTTTTTTCCGAAAGTAATAATATGAGAAGTTTCTGAGATATAGCCGACTACCTCTCTTAGTGGAACACCCGGTACTTACCACAAAAATAGGCCTAATATCCATTTTAAGAACACAAATTATTATGCTTTAAAACAGCACTTTTTTATTTTGCTTTAAGAATAAGATTTTTTGGTTGCACACATTCCGTTTTTATAACTCTTTCGTAAACTTGCAATATGATTGTCTTAAATTTAAAACATATCGGCATATTTTCCCGATTTTAAAAACAAACAAAAATAACAACTTATATACACAATATACAACTGGCTTTACTTCACAGACAAGGTTTTTGGTAGCTCTATTGACGATTGTTTTTTAAAGGTTTAACTAAAAGAAAAATTATTATTATTATTTTTTTATTTGTAGACTGAAATATTGAAAACTTAGTTTATTTTAATAGCAAATGAAACTACTAATAGGCGATTAAGACAAAAGTGTCTAGTTGTTAAAGTTTTCAGAAATAACTGCTTTCAAAGTTCATAACTTTGACATCGTTTAGACAAAAATAAATGTTGACACATATATTATATAAACGTTTCGACTTATTTTGAGCTCCACGACCGCTTATTAAAATGGTGATCATCATACTTTTACACCCTGTATAAACCATTAGCTTTAAAATGTTTAGGACCATTTTTACATGCGTGGTTATTATCAACCTTGGATTAATTACCTTGACAACACCAATCACGTTTCGGTATTTTTTCGTTTCTTTGGTATTTAACCCAAGGTTGATGATAACCACATATTGTAAAAATGGATCTTATAAGGGTATATGTAGTTGGTATCTTAAACTAAAGGATCACCGTCTATAAGTGTATTGGGCAAATAAAGAATATTAAGTATCATTACCCAATATATTGGAACCAAGGGATTTGATTACACTTACGGCCGAGTGATGATCGCGTTGTTAAATTTAGCAATGGACTTAGCAATTGTTACAGTTAACAACGGTTTAAAATGTTTAACAAAATGTCAGATTTTGACAGGTTGCCTACTAAAATCATTGAATAACACTGACAATTACGTTTTGTTAAACATTCTAAACCGTTGTTAACTTTTAACAATTGCTAAGTCTATTGCTAAATTTAACAACGCAATAATCACTCGGCCGATAGTTAAGCATATTTAAATACAGAGATTTTATAAGTATAGTATACAGGGTGCCACAGATTCAAGTGCATGCATGGGGATCTCGGAAACCGTAAGAGATACGAAGTCGGCTAAATTAGGGCAAAGTTGTGTATTTGCGTAACTAACCATGTCCACTTTAGAAAGTTGCAAAATTCCAATTACTTCCGGAGATATCCAGAAAAAACTGGAATTTGCCGATTTCGATTTATTTTTTTCTGACGTTATTTAAAGAGATATGGAAAAACAAAGACACTTTTTAATGGCCACCTTTTAAGCTCTACAAAACAGCGTTAAGAGGTTTTCCGCACGACGTTTCGTTTTCGTTAAACAATTATCAACTTTATTTTTTTAAATACTGACCTGGGTTTTTTATTTAATTTTTTTGAACCCCTTATTATCCCAATTACAAAAATGTATAACACTTAATATTTATTAACAAATATGGAACGCCCCTATAAGAAATGATGTGCGTTCCTTCTCTAACTCATTGTCTCTTATGGAAAATATGTATTTAACAGAAAAATATTAAGTGTTATACATCATTGTAATTGGGATTATAACTGCTTTAAAAAAATGCAATAAACAATTGAGTGCCGTATTTAAAAAAATAAAGTTGATGATGGTTTTACAAAAACGAAATGTCTACAAAAAATCTCTCAAAACGCTGTTTTGTAGAGCTTAAAAAGTGGCCATGCGAAAGTGTCTTTTGTTTTACCATATCTGTTTAAATAACGTCGGAAAAAAATAAAAACAAAATTGGCAAATTTCGGTTTTTTTCCGGATATCTCCGAAAGTACTCGGAATTTTACAACTTTCTAAACGGCATGTTGTTAGGCACCTAAATGCGCAACTTTGCAATAATTTAACCGACTTCGTTTCTGTTTCGGTTTCCGAGATACCACACTCGAATATGTGACACCCTGTATTATAAGTGCGGTAACTAGGTTTTTAGTTCACGCAAGTGAAGTTAACAAACCGAGCCGTATCCGAGGTTTGCATTTACTTAAGGGCACAAACAACCACTATCGCCCGAGATATATATGTCGCAGGCTTATTGTAAAATCCGTCATATTATAATACTTCTAGGCTTTTTCAATACGACTAGGGGTATTGCAATACCACCCAAGTCATTAAAAATATTACAATATGACTGATGATTTTCGTATTGTAATAAGCCGGACACTTTGTAATCTTATTGTTAAAATCAAGCTACACGTGATTATGTTGAAATCTGACTAGATAAAACTGTCGTATTATAATACGACTGGGTCAGGCGATTTGAATATAGTACAAATATTACAAAAGGCTAAAACTTTTTCTTTTTTGCCTTAATTAAATAAAATGAAACAAAAAGTGAATAAAAAAGACCGTTTGTCGTAGTATGTAAGTAATTTAATTATTTTAATTTAATTTAAAAAGAGCATAACTTTTTTTTAAAACAACAATTGTATCACTCGTTATCAAAAATGTCTCTGTGTACAAATATAGTCTGTGAATCAGCACTATCACTCTTTTTAATTTTAATTATTTCGCTTAAATATTATTAAAAAATCAAACAGCTAATCAATACAATGATTGCAATTCGCCTTGCATGCCGTCAGTCGTATTATAATATAAGGAATTTCATCTACCCGGATTATAAAACAATCGCGCGCGGGTTAATTTTAACAATAAGACTAAAAAGCGGCCGGCATATAACAATACGCCTAAAATCATCAGTCATATTGTGCTATTTTTAATGACATGGGTAGTATTGCAATACGCCTAGTCGTATTGAAAAAGCCTAGGCGTATTATAATATGACGGATTTTACAATAAGCCTGCGACATATACACTATTTTATCTACAACCGTGGCGTTTTAAATTAATTCCAACAGTATTCAATTTTTTTTATAAAACTATTTAAGTGTGTTCAAAATTTGACAACAAAATGTCAACCACGGATTTTTCAAAACCAAAACACAACACATTTTTATGAAAACAAAGTAAGGTTAAAATAAGAATAACAAATGTTTGGTTTTTTAATGTCGTTTCTTATTTCAAAAGTAAAGTCAAACTAAACATGGATTCAGCACGCAAACAAAATAGGAAATTTCCAAGTTAGTGGAAGCCACTACGAAAAATTTATTGCCGCAAAAAATGTATGTCGTACCGTAAACGTAGAACAGTGGGTAACAATTTAAAACTCAAGGATACATCAAAGTACAGTGCTCACTGTTTTTGCAGGACATCTGCCACTTTATTGGCTGACGCTGATGAAGACTTTCTTACACTAAAATGACACAGTGCATGGAAATCATCAGCAGTGGCGGAAGGTTATGTTAAAGATGCTCAAAATACATTGTTCATTGAAAGAAGGATCAGCAGTTGTAGTATAGTACAACTAGAGGCTGAGCTAGAACCAAGGTTCGAGTCTGAAATCATTTAAATATCCACAGAAATTCTCATAAAACCAAAAAGTAAATCCATGCAGCTAAAGATAAGCTTATAGGAGTAGAAATGCAGTTGCTTAAATGTGACCGAGAAAGACGAAACTGTAAGAAGTTATTTTTTTATATATTGGGGTTAAAAATTCAAAGATATAATAGAGTAAATTAATCTTTAAACCTAAGGTTAGTTGTTGTAAAGATTTGGGCGGAGCTCGCTTAAAAAAAATGTTTAATTGATAGCTTAATCTACTCGTGAATAATAATAATTTATTTATCTTGAAATATATTAAATTTGGGTTATTTTAGTCTAAATAGTTTATTCATTCACACTAAAGAAAAAAAGATTGATAAAATAACTTATATATTCAACATTTATTTTTAATCTATTCCTTTTAGCTTCACCTTTTATATTACGTAAAAGAAACCCCTAAAATCTTTTTCACGCGTCCTTTATTTTTTATTTTACAAACGGTTTTTATATGTAAATTGAAAAGATAAAGCGGTGATGGATAGTAAAAATATACGCCTCACTGGTAACACATACCTTATATTTAGAAGGCTAAATAGCTGCAGGGTGTTAAAAAAGTAAATATTTGTCCTGGGATAAAAATCTTATAAAAATAAAAAAAATATCGTTTATTTTGCAAGCTGATTTCTAATTTGTGTGTTGTATAGATTTTACTTAATTTGTTTATTGGCAGTGTACTATTTATACACTAGAGCTAAGACGATGGGAACAGTAACATGGTTGTAGTTAGAGATAATAGTTAGTTAATGGATAAGTTATTAAATTTTCTTGTAATGAGTGGCAAGAAATTAAATTAAAAAAATACTCTCTTTTCTCAAATTTTTTCCACTATTTACCGAGATATAGATCACCAAAGTTTAAATTATTGTTTTTACGTCCTTTTTGCATAATTACGACTGAAATAGATTAATGTGTTTTAGGCTCTTAAGCTGCGATATGGTATTATTGATTTGGACCAAGCCTTATCTGTAAATAAAAAAGAATGGGCTTTATGCATAAAATTTATTTTGATCTAAAAACACGATTTTTTTTCTTTTCCTATTAAAGAATAATGTCCTAAATACATTTTCTTAGAAAAAAAATAGTTTCGGCGTAATTACGATGTAAAGTTCATGTCTGGCCTTTAAAATTTTTCGCTAGTCCAAAAAGCCTTGTATCGACACCGGGGTTACCGAGTTATAATATTAGGTTTTTTTTGCTTTGTTAATTTATTTTGTTCCGAGCAAAGATATTAATTAAATATACAACATAATAAATGTGAAGGGTCAAAATTCATCGCAATTACCACAAAAAAATACGTTTCACATAAAACGGGTTGAAGCTTTAAAACTGTTCATTTTCGTTTGAGAAAAACACCTCCTAAGTAATCATGATTACCGACTTTTTAAAGCAATGCCACACATGTTTTATTGTTGTTACCATAGTTACTGACGTTTTATACCAATGCAATACCATTTTTCTTAATGTGTAAGATGAACATATTATAATATTGTACTTTTGAAATAAACAAATAAAAATGGCACTTCTTCACTGATTGAAAATCGAAAGTGTTTCAATATCCGGATAAGCTCCGCTTGGTTTATTCACTTCGCTTTCATCCGAGACGTTATATTGGAACTTAGCCCTGTTCGCCTTTGTCGATCAGGAACTAGACGTTGTGAATAGTGTGGTTAGCTACTTGTGACATAGATAACCTTTTCGCGGGAGAGTTTTATGTGTGAATTTTAAATGCTTGTTGTTGCATTTTTGCAAAATTAAAAGGATTTTAAGCAAATTTGTGTTCATCATTTTCATGTAAATTAGGAAAATATTGTTGGAATTCATCGAAGAGACTTTCTATATGAGATATAATACATGTCGTAATCTCTTCGTTTTTAGCAGTGTTGTCACTATTCTTCATTAATAAAGCTAATTTCGGATGTAAGAAAAACAATGGTGTTTGAGCTTGCAGTTTCCATACACTTATAAATCTTATTTTTTTTTTAAACTGATTTTTTTTTTATTTTTAAAATAAAAATTTGTGTTAATTTTTCTAAGCTCTTGCGCCCCCTTAATGTTGCTTTGCGCCTCCCCAGTGGGGCACGCCCCCCAGTTTGGGAACCACTAAGATATAATATGAAAGGCGACATGGATGAATAGATTATATTTATTATTTTTAGCTGTTCTGGGTCCGCTAAATTAGTTTTATTATTATATTATAACTGCCATGTTGATATTGTTTCGTAACACCCCGTATAAAAACACGGATCCTGGTTTTACACATTTTAATTGGATATCAGGTTTACAAACGTTTCTATGGTAACACTTCAACGTAACGTAATTATGACAACTCTTTAACCTTTAACTATCTGTCAACTTTTTATCTTTTTGAAAGACAAACTAAACTGGCCCGTGCGGACTTCCTTCGCGCTTGTGTGCAGGGGGTGCATTGCTGGATGTACGAGAGTAGCAGCCATGTCTTTGCTAGAGACCCTCTAGAAAGGTGTATATAACAAAAATCAAGATATACTCCCTTTCCAAAAGGTCCGTAATATTTGTTAAATAGACAAAATATAAAAAAGAATCGAAAAAAAAACAATTTAATTGATCGCAACTTTGTAAATATTGAAAGAAAAATTATTTGGCTTCTCTTCAGAATAAAGATATTTATATTTTTTTTTTAAATTATACTTTTTGTTAGATTGGATTACAGATAGAGCATGTCTTTCTCTCAGAAATATATATAACAAAAATATGAAAGACATCAAAAGGTTCTAATTATTTATAAAATTGATTTGTTTTTAAGTACTATAATAAAATAATTATTTTCATAAAATTATATAAAAATATAAAATAAACTTTCTTGAAAACATTGGCAACCCATTATAAGATATATATGTTATTTCAAACTTATTGTTTATCGACGGACGAGTGTAAGTATTGATCGTAAAAAAATGTAGGAAGAGAAAAGTTTCGTATTTATACCAAGCTTTATCTGTTTTTGGTTGAATGTATGAGATGGCAGGCATGTTTTCATTAAAAACCCTTAAAAAAAGGTATATAACAAAAATAAAAATATGCTTCTTCTCAAAAAAGTACAAAACATATACTAAATAAATAAATATACATACAACACATACAACGTAACTACTATAATTGCTTATAACTTATACTATATTGGTCGTAGAGAGAAATTGTTGAAAAAAAGTTTAATAATTAAATTTTTTGCAAGACAGGATTGGTTAGAAATCACAAGATATATTACGCTTGTCGCAAAATAGCAATAAAGGAAAAAAAGGTAGAAAAAACTGTCTTTTTATTTAATTTTCTGGGATCCTTTAGATTTACCTGACAAGCTCCATATTTGTATAAAAGAAACATCATGTTATGTTAAAGCATCGTGCCAAATTTCGTTAAGTTCAGTGTGATAGATTTTGCTATCCAATTTCGTTTAAAAAAATGTCAATTTTGTAAATTAAGTAGACATTAATTTAGTCGGGTTGTTAATTCCAGCATAATATTAAACTTATTTGATTTTTTTACGTATACCAGAGATCAAGCTTGTTTATGAAAATGGGATTATTTGGGCGTCCTCATTAATTAAAATCATAAAAACATTTTTTGCTTATAAACAAATTAACATTCCCAATGAATTTGTGATTAAAAATTTTACCAAAAATATGCTTATATCGAATATATCGAAATCGGTCGATCGGTTGCCAAGATAGAGGATGTCAAATTTGACTGGTCTTTACGGCAAATATATAAAAAATTTTAGGTAAATATCAACTTCTTGCACATGGTTGAAATTAAAATATTGCTATATTTTTATTAATACTTTACTAATAGAGTGCTTTTAGAGCAAAAAAGTATGTCTTTTTCATTTGTATGAGCAAACATTATTCAATCAATTACTGCCTCAGCAATGGTTCTAAACTTTAAAAAATTGCTTAGGGTGTCCAAATGATCCGATTTTAATTAAAAAGTAAAATGTTTTAAAGTTTAAGATCTCTAGGATAAGTAAAAAAGTTAAATGTCTAGGTTTAAAATTTTGAACTCTACCCAATTTGCAAAATTGTCAATTTTTTTAAACGAAATTCGAATTAGAAAATTTTGGTACAAAAACTATTAAACGGATTTTAATGAAAATTGCATGATGTTTCACCATAGCAAGAAGTTTTATCCGGCCAAATATGAAAGTTCTGAGAGAAATCTAAGGGCTCAAAAAATACATGCAAGAAAAGCTACAAATTTTGCTTTGTGTTTCTATATTGCTATTTTGCAACACGCATAACACATTTTAAATTTCTAACTAATCCTATCCGGTAAAAAATTAAGTTATGAAACTTTTCTTTTTATACAATTTTTTCCTACACCCAACATTTAAAAAGTAATGGGAGATATAAGTACAATGAATTTTTTTTTACATTATGTCCATTTAACAAATGTTCCGAACTTTTTTAAGAAAAAGCATATTTTAATTATTGTTATATACATCTTTCTTAAAAGGTTCCAGCAAACACATGTTTGCTACCTCGTACATCCAACATTCCTTATTTTTTAACAAACTGGTCGTAATTATGCATATTGCGAAATAGCAATAAATCAAACAACTTTTCGGGCACTTAGATTCCTCCTAAGAATCATAGTCGTCCAGATAAAATTTTACGCTAAGATAAAACACCATGCCATGTTTCATTAAAATCCGTTTAATGATTTTTGCACAATAATTTTGCTATCCAATTTCGTTTAAAAAATATTGTCAATTTTGCAAATTGAGTAGAGTTCAAAATATTGAACCTATACATTTAAAAAAATTTTCACATATACTAGAGATTTTCAGCTTTTAAGCATCTTTTAAAAACGAACTTTGGACCATTTGGGTGCCTTTAGCAATGTTTATTTTCAATCAATTGATAAATTTTTAAAAATGTTTTGTTTAACAAATTAAAAAAAACATATTTGGCAAATTATCCTTAGTAAATAAATAAGAAAAAACAAAGTCCTAAATACTTTCAAGTTGGTTATATATTATATTGTGTAAAGCCCGCTCACCTTCTTTCTCTAACAAACAAATTAAACCCTATTTCCAATCTTGTTTATTAACATTTGATATCGAAATTTTTTTTAACAAAAAAATTCGAAATTCTTTTTAAATAAAAGTTAGAACAGCCATGGGATATTCTAATATCTTAGTTTCAAATTTTTGGAATTTAAGATATCATATAAATATTATCAAATTATATGTTTCACAACAATAATAGGTCATGTCCTTTGGCATTTGCTCAATACCTACAGCAGCACACCAGGCTTTTCTCCTATCGCCTTGTTTTTGAAGAGAAAAGAATATTTTTGAAGATCCTAAACTCGGCCGGCTTCTGGTTTCGCAAATAATAAAATACACTTTTTTCATTTTGAATAAAATAACGGAAATTTACTCGTAAAAAGGGTTCATATCAAGCGAAAGTTTGGCGATAATAATAACTATAGTAATAAATTGGAATATTTGGAAAGAACACCCCTATTTACAAATTAGAAATTATTAATAAATATTAGAGGTTACAGGTTATACAGGTTGACATTGACAATATGACAATTGACAGGAAACGCCAACTTTGTAGATGTTGCGCATATCGATATTTGATGACAGGCGTATCGAATAACAAAAAGCTGACAACAAAGCAGAAATTCGACCAATAGAAAATTTAGGGCCGTGACGTCACGGGCCTACAAAATTCAAACTTAAAATTGATTTTTAAGGCGTTTCCAGAGGCCAAAAAAATCGGGAAAAAATATTTTTGGCCTTTATTTTCATGTGGCTTTGCAATAAGCTAATAAAAAAAACATGAAAAACGCCTATTGTTTAAAGTTATAAACAATGCCAATGGCTAAGGGCAATAACTGTTTAAACAATTTTTGCTTTAACAAATTAAAAAAAAAAACATATTTTTTGGTCTGAAATTATTTATTCTCTTAGTAAAATATGAATAAAATAAAACAATAGTTCCAAATAAGCTATGTGCAAGAAGTTGATTATATTATTATATTCGCTGTAAACGCGGCGCCCGTCGACCTTGGCAGTTGGTATCTCAACAAACGAGAACTTTTAAACCATATTTTCAATAAAATTTTTTATTAAAAATTCGTGTAGATAGTAAATTTTTTTGTAAGCAAAAAAATTTTCATAAGATTTTTATTTAAAAATAAAAAAGGTTAGAAAGCCTGGAACCTCTGGGATATGTAAAAAAATTCTAATATCTTAGTTCAATATTTTGGCTTATTCTACTTAATTTGCATATCAGTCATTTTTTTTCAAATATTATTGCGTTATTATGTTTTTTTTTTATCTTGGGACAGTCCACGAAGGCTGATGCCTAAGTACTAACGTACCGTGGGTGTCTTCAGTGTGGTGAGAGGGAGTTTGTTCACACGGGACTTAAATTTTTGGAGATTGGGAGGAGAAGGAAAAACTTCTGCGGGCAGCTGGTTCCATAGTCTTGACACTCTAGGGATGAAGGAACGAAGAAAGCGGGAAGTTCGGGGCCTCTCTAACTGAACTGTAAAAGGATGCATACAAGTTGCACTACGTGTTGCTCTGTTGGGAGCTGCCAGAGAAGGAATTATACTGGATAACCCTCTGAGCAGAAGCCGTGAAAATACCTATAGAAGAGCGACAGATCCCCTACAGCTCGACGGTGGGCAAGAAGAGGAAGCCTTGCTGTGAGCGTTGGATCATTAATAAGACGAACGGCTCTTCTTGAATGGAGTCCAGTATGCTAAGTGTTGTAGGGGACGCCATTCCCAGACATGAGAACAATATTCTAAAGAGGGTCTGATTTGGGATACATAGAGAGTGTACAGATTGGAAGAAGAGAAATATTTTCTGGCTCGGAAGAGAAATCCAACCTTTTTTGAAGCTGCCGAAGCTATGGATAATATGTGTTTGTGCCAGTTGAGGTTATTCTCAAAAGTAACGCCGACAAGATTAAACGACTCCTTGTTCTGCAGAACTTGGCCGCTCATATGTAAGGAATGAGCATTTGCAGACTTTTTCGCGATAGCGAACATGACTGTGTTTTCGAGGCATTAAACTGAACAAGATTCCTGCGCCCCAATCCAAGATAAGTTTGAGGTCTTGGGAAAGAGATATCTGCATTGACCTGCGCTTGTTTTCGAAATCAGGATTACACGGTGGCTTAAGAAATTGAATACTGGAGTGGAGGGTACTATCGTCAGCAAAACTATGAATGGGATTGATTGTGGAAGAGAGAAGATCGTTAATGTGTAGAAGAAACAGCGTGGGTGCCAGCACTGAGCCCTGGGGTACCCAGCATTAATTTGGTAGAAGCTGGAGGAATGACCATCTACACTAACTGATATACGTCGATTAGAAAGGAAACTGGAAAGCCAAGAGCAAAGCTTAGGTGAAAGACCGTAAGAAGGAAGTTTGTTAAGAAGCCCATCATGCCAGACCTGATCGAAAGCTTTGGATATGTCAAGAGCAACGATTTGGGATTCACCAAGGAACTCAAGGGACTTGTTCCAGTTGTGTGAGACAAAGGAAAGAAGATCAGCTGTGGATCTACTGTGACGGAATCCATATTGTCTATCATGTAAGATCTTGTGTTTTTCCAGATACTTTAAGATTTGGGAATTAATGAATTTTTCCATTACTTTGCAAACAACTGAAAGAAGAGATATAGGTCTATAGTTGGAGGGAGACTTTTGGATCCTTTTTGGGGACAGGCTGTACACGTGCAGCTTTCCAACTCTCCGGGAAAATGCCTGTGTCGTAAGAGATTCGAAAGAGGCGAGTTAAGATGGGTGCAAGCTCGGGAGCACATTTTTTCAAGACGATTGCTGGTATGCCATCCAGCCCAGACGATTTTTAGTATTAAGAGAAGAAAGAATACGCTTGATCTGTTTGACTTTAAAAATTATATCGGACATTTTATGGGAAACAGGGACAACTGTTGGAAGGGGAAGATTAATAGGAGGATCAAGCGTAGAATTGGCAGCAAATTGTTTGGCAAATAGTTCGGCTTTTCCTTTGGAGGTAGAGACAATTCCATCTTCAGAGATTAGGGTGGAAAAGAATTTGTGCAAAAGTTCTGACTAATATTTTTGGCAAAGGACCAGAAAGCTTTACTGCCATTTGAGCAAGAGAGAACTTTATCTTTTATTCGATTGTTAAAACGGTCTTTTGCTTCTGATATAGTCTGATTATACTGATTTCTCGCTTCGATGCTAGCCTGTCGATTTTCGGGACTGGGGTTTTGAAGAAACCTTTTGTGGGCTTGAATTTTTAAAAGTCTTGCTTTGTCACAGGATTTAGAAAACCACGGTTTGTGATTTGAAGTTATGGGGTTCTTTTTAGTGTGGGGAATATAGGTCTCAATGCCTAGTTGAATGGTTTCGGTAATTTGTTTACATATTTCGGAAGGATCGAAAGTAGAAAAGCAGGTAGGATCCAAGGGTAGCTGGCAAAGAAATCTCTCAGACCATCCCAGTCGGCCGAATTGTAGTGCCAGACGGTTCGTGGCGGCGTGCTTTCAGTTGCCTCAAAATGAGTGGAATAAGATACGGTGACCAAACCATGGTCAGAGCGACCAAGGGGAGCAGTTACTGATGCTTGATAGAGTTCGGGGTGGAAGTAAGGAAGAGATCTAGGGGTTAGAATTATGGGTGGGAATCCTAGGAAAGTAGGTAGGTTCCATAATTAGATTGGTGAGCGAGTTGTGATTGCGAAATTTTCTGCTGCCCTGCCTTGTGTATCAGTTTTTGTGGATCCTAGCCAATCCTTATTATGAACATTAAAATCTCCGAGAACATTACTTCGGCCAATGGAAACTGGGAAATAATATTGTCGATCTTTATTGAAAGGAAATCAAAGAGCTCGTTGTAGGAATTGTCGGACGGGGACCGGTATATACAGCAGATGAATTTGGTAGAAGATCTGAAAGAAAGTTTAAGCCAAAGAATATCAGGCCTACCCGATTCGAGGTTAGAAACCTAACACAAGCCAGGTCGTTGCGAACGTAAGCACAAACACCGCCATGGGGTCGAAAAGATGAAATGAGTTCATAACCTGGGAAAAGGAGGTGGTTGGTTGCTGTTTTGGGACTTACTTGTGTTTCGGTAAGAAATAGTATGTGGGGTTTGGAGGATTGAAGATAATGGTGAACAGAGTTTACGTTGGAGTTAAGCCCACATATATTTGTGAAAGATATTAGACTTTTCGATGGTGGCCCCCCAAATGTACCCCTCGCCCGGAGAACCGAATGGAGGGGTATTTTACCTCCGGATAACTTTACGTTCGGGTGTGCCATCATCATTATTTCCAAATTTTAGTAGTGTGAAAAAAAAGAGAAAGAAAAAGAAAAAGAAAGAAGAGGAAGAAGGAAAACTAAAAGAGGGAGAAGGAAGAGGAAGAAGGAAAACTGACTCACCGCCCAGAACTCGAAACATCCTGAGATTTCACGAGTCCTTTAAAGGGCAAGTGGGGTGGTACCGCCTCAGGCGAGGAAAGCTCCTCTACCACCTACCGAAACTATGAAACCGATCTTAACAAAATTTGACGTGATGCAATATCATAGCGTGGTATTTCTTTTGGGTACATATGGAGCTTTTTAAAAAAATCTCACGGTTTTAAAAAAAATAAATAGAAAACCCCTTTTTTGGCTTTTTCTTTGTTTAATGCTATTTTGCAACAAGCGTAATAATACATTTTGCGATTTCTTACCTATCCTATCTTAAAGGAAATTTAAAGATAAAACTTTTTTGCCATGATGTTTCTGTACTACAAATAATTAAAAAGTTATAAGCTATTAAAATAAAAAAAAGATTTCACCAGTTTACAATGGATCTGTTGCCGGGAAAATTTTCGCTGTTGTTTAATCAGCTCTAGTTATTGAGTTTCAGATATCTAAGGATAAAAAAAACACATAAATGACAGCACAATTTCCTTAGGAAAATAGATTTCGGAAAAAGATTGTTTTCAAACTTTGCATAGTGATAGTTATCAACACGCTGATCACAACCCCTTCAACTCCCCCAAAATCACCCTCAAAAGTCATTGGGGACTTTTTTAACTAATAGTTTGGTCAATTGCTCTGCGGAATTTCTGATAGTGCTGTCGAATTGTAGCCATTTAAATAGTTACAGAGCTACAGCCTGACATTCTCTGTAGCTGGATTTTTTACGGGGTATGTAGCCAATCCCCCTCCAATACCTCCTTTACCGACTCCAGACTCCAATCTCACCAACTACTAAAGTTTGCTTCCCTGTTGACGGGGGCGAAGTCATTTTATCATGAATTTTATTTCACGGCCTCTAACCCCAATAATTGGATACCCACTCACACCTCCCCCCCCCATGTCCCTTACATGTGAAGTTCCTGTTCGCAGATTTTGAACAAATTATAGCGATTTTTTTTCAGTGTAGGGTAACAGAATACTACCCAAACCCAATACCCTTCAACCCCACAACCCTCCACAATGGGTTTGTGCCCGTGGAGACTTTTGGTCAGCGTGTTGAAAACTAATACTATGCAAAGTTTTAAAGCAATTGGCCGAAACCCATTTTTCATAGGAAAAATGCTGAGTCCTTTATTAAGAAAAATGTATTAATATTTATTAATATGATTATTATTATTATTATTTATTATTTATTTATTTGCTTTTTTTAAATTTATCTGAAAAGAGTAAAACACACACGTTATCAACAAACAAATACACTTAAATGATGAAAATCAACAATAAAGTTTTTGAGCTGCATAAACATGTTAGAGAGTACATGTGAAAATAACATGCAATAAGCAAGCAACAGCCACCATAAAATTCGCGACAACAGATAAAAATTAAAATTTTGTAATCCAGTGTTATTTTCCATTTTTTTTACATTCTGAATATTTAACCAATATTTTGCACCTTTGTGAAAGAAAGCATATCCTAATTCTTGTTAAATACATTGTATCAAAGGGTTTAAAGTAAAACCATGCCTGCAACCTTATCCATACAAACAAAAACAGATAAGGCCTGATCTAGTCCAGTACAAGGTACACAAAGTCCTATATATTTTTTTTTGGTAACTGGAACTTTATGTACCTAAAAACCTCTGATCTCTAATAATATCTTTATCTTAAATAAACTGAGACTGTTGTTAAAATGTTATTAATCTTCCCACCAACACAGTAAAATCCTTATCGAATCCAAAGTACACGACGGATATCATTTTGTCTTAAGAATTTTTTAAATATTTTTTTAAATTTTGTCCGAATCACTTAATAACTGCCTTAGCATTTATCCAAAATATTGTATAAACTATTCACAAAATACAGGTCTAAGTTACACTAAATACTATAAACCAAGTAAGTAACAAAAGTATTTTTTGTATTAGTATAAATTATGCTTTATATTACTTAGATTTTACAGGTATTATATCTACCATACAGTACAAAAGGCTTTTACACAAACAATTTATAAAATAAAGGATTTGGATTTATTTCAGCAACTTTCAGCTTACAATTATTTTACACAGGTTTTCTGATAATGCCAAACAAAACCAAGTCCGTTATGGACTCTTTGTTCGTGCGTGTCAGTTTTCCCAATGGCATCTTCTTTGTTATAAAGTCCACGGCAACTTTTATTAGCAGTAAAACTTTGGCTTTGTTCAGAACATTGTTCGATTCAATGCTAAAAACAAAATAAATAACACAAATAAATATACGATGTGAATAAAAAGAACGAAAAACCCTTGCTATGCATAAACATGTAATTTAGAAAAGACATTTAAAAACTTTAGATTTTTATCTTTTTTGGGACTTTTATTAGATTGTCCAGTTCTTTTATCTATTTGTCGAAATCTTACATCTTCTACATTATTTCTAAACTGCAAGTAAAAAAACGGTTAATAAAAAACTTTTCGATGGTTTTCCGAAAGATTCAAAAGCGGACAAATCCTTGGTTAAATTAGTTAATTAGGCGATAATTAAGAGTATCCTGTAGAAGAGGAACATCTATGTGAAACACAAAACGACGACAATTCATATAATTCATGTTTTTATCGATCACTATTAGTCCAGTAAATGAAGGGACAAAGTTGTGAATAAATCTGTACAGTTTCTCTTGTGGCGCAATTCTTAGGTCTTTGGAGATACTTTCGAGCGAAATAAGTTTATCAACATTAACAGGTGGGAAAGGGCTGAAAATGGCCCCTCAAGGCCCAAAAAATGGGTTTCCCGCTAATATCTGCCAAAATATGAGAATTGGAGAATTTTTGATAAAACAAAAAATGAAGATCGCCTTGTAGTCCACAAAAATGGCCCTTATATTTTTTTTTTTGAAAATCGATAGTTTTGAAAATAACGGGACCCAAAAGTCCCCTCATTTTAACTGCCACTCTACCGCTGGAAAGCCACTATCTTTATGGATTTACTTATAAGCGGACGGACGAATTATTGTTCCATTACTCGGGCAATAATGTACATTTTTTAATCATTCAAAATTCATCGGACTACCTACCTATCATTGCATATGAGTCCATTCTGATTTTTCTAGAATATTAAAAAAACCGTCAAAGTTTTTTTTTACAATATTTAATTAATTTTAATTAATTAATTTATTGATATTTAAAAAAAATGGTTTGTTATTAACTTTTTTTATAATGAGACCTTAGCAAGTGTTCAATGATCACAGAAAATTTCCGTCACCATTTTTTTTGCGTTTTGATAAAAAATTGATTTGCCCATTTTCATTTTTTAGCCGTTTCCAGAGTTGTAGAATGGCCGTTCTTGCGAAAAATATTGGTGTTGCGCAAAAAATGGTAAGAACCATTTTTGTAGATTTCAACGTGATCTTAATTTTTTGTTTTAACAAAAATTCTCTGATTCGCATATTTTGGCAGATATTCGCGGGAAACTCACTTCGGAATCGTAATAAACTTTTTCTCGCTGGAAAGCATCCGCAAAGACCTAAGAATTGCGCCACAAATGAAAACTGTACAGATTTATTTACAGCTTTGGGTACTTTCAGGTCTTTAGTTACTTGACTATATACTTATCTATACTATTTTGGAATCCTATTTGAAATTTAAAAAAAAATTGATTTGCAATACACTTTTATGTCGCTGTTGTTAAATAAAAAATCAAAAACTGTTTGCTGAATTACAAAACAAAAAAAATGCATTTTTTGTTTTAATTTCTACGTGTTATTTACAAGTTTTAAAAAATAAAGTCTAATTTTTTACAAATACTTTTTGTGAAAGTGACAGCTTTTCGCGGTTTTCTCCGTTTCCAAAAAATTAATTTATAAATATCAGATGCAAATGTGCCTTATTTTAAAATATGAAAAAGGAAAGGTTAATTAGCCATGGCCAAACATGTTTTGTATGGTATGTCAACAATTATACGACGGTAATTTTTTGTTATTCTCTAAACAAAAAACCTTTTTTATTTTTAAACCAAAATCCCAAATTCATTTCATGTGTCATTCTTTTGACATAATTGCTTTTACATTATCGCAAATGGATGATGAATATTCTAAAAAATATTTAGGGTTTCCATGGTAACGAAATAAAAATGACGCTTTTTATTAGTTTCCAAATGCGCGTGTATAATTTTCACTTTCATTTCTTTGGCCCTGCTAAAGACAACTTTAATTAGCTGCACCAGTGCACTTTTTACATTTATATTTACTTTTTTTCTTTAAATTATCTGCACCACTGTACTGTTAAATATATGTATATTTTAAACCTATATAGGTTTATTTTGTATTATTATAAAGGGTGTCCCGATAAGGTCGTTCTCCGGCCATATCTCGAGAATCCTTTAACCAGCCTCAAGAAAATGCTGAAAATTATTTTTAAGTTTCTAATTCTACCGCTAGAGGGCGTAAACTAAGAACAAAATTGAAAACATGGATTATTTAAAAATATGCCCTATTAACCTATGTCGTTGATAGTTTTCTCAGAAACCATGTAAAATAAGAAAACTTTTTTCTTTTGGGCGTTTTTTTTTCCAACCTCTTAAATATAAGGATGGGGGGAGAGCAAATGTATATTTGAAAAAAAATAAATAGCTTTTTTTCTGTCTAACCGATTCTTATAAACTGGGTCTCATTTAAAAGAGCTTTTACCAGGGCTTAAGATAAAATATTGGTATAATTATTTATTTTTATTGTTTTGTCCCTAGAGACTGAATTGTGTCAAAGTTATAAATTTTGTCAACTTTTTCGAAAAATTTAAATGCAATGGTATTATTATAAGCCCATTAAAAAGAGCATAAAAAAATCAAAAAACTATTGAAAACCGCATTTTGATATCTTAATTAATTCTCGACTTATTGCCGAAAAACCGCATTGCTCGTATCCTTTCCTATTTTAAATTGTCAGATAAACAACGCGGCGTTTTTATCGAGAATGCCATGACAACAAAAACCATTTGTTTTTCTACAAATATTAAGTAATATCAATAATATCCTTATTATTTGTTTATCATCTATTTAATAACAGCATTCGTAATAACACGCCCCGTGGATAATAATAGCTGATTTATATACTACGGGCTCTGGCTAATTGTATCTTCACTGTGCAGCAATAGGATGCACATTTCCAATTTTTCTTAAACGGGTTGTCAAACGTCTAAACAGTTTTCAATTAAAATGCCGTCTTTCGGAATATGTTATGGCATATTGTCAGACATAATTAAAATTACTTAATGACGATTAACAACACTACTAATAATAATAAAGATGAACTGTGATATACAAGAACTAAATTAAAAATTAACAGGATTGACAAAAATGCACCTGTAATTTTTGACGTCTCTGTTTTCTGTGATTTTTGACGTCCCGACACTCTCGATAAAAAAGCCGGGTTGTTTATCTGACAGCCTAAAATAGGAAAGGATACGAGTAATGCAGGTTTTCGGCAATAAGTCGAAAATTAATTAAGATATCGAAACGCTGTTTCCACCAGTTTCTTTACTTTTTTATGATCACTACATTTTTCAAAAAAATTGTGAAAATTTATGACTTTGACACAAATCAGTCTCTAGGTAAAAAACAAAAAAATAATTTAATTATATTAATAATTTATCTTAAGCCCTGGTAAAAGCTTTTTAAACGAGACCTAGTTTATCAAAATCGGTTAAGGCAAAAAAATTCTTTATTTTTTTATAAATGTGCATTTGCTCCTCCCCCCCGTATTTGACAGGTTAAGAAAACCGCTTAAAAAGAAGTTTTTCTATTTTAAATAGTTTGTAAGAAAACTATTAACGAAGTTAATATGGCATATTTTTAAATATTCCATGTTTTAGTTTTACGCCCTCTAGCGATTTAATTAGAAACTTAAAAATAATTTCGAGCATTTTCTCGAAGCTGGTTTTACTATAAATATTTTTTTCCGAAAGCTAAGCGATGAAGGGTTCTCGAGATATCGCTTAAGGACGACCTTGTCAGGACACCCTGTATTTAGTTTTAGCATTCCCAGAAAACCACCAATTTAAAATAATTTCTAAATATCTCAAAAAGTAAAAGGCCCAAAAATTATATGTGCCACCAAAAAAATATATAAATTATATTTTTAATTGAAACTACTGCTAATAAAGTTAATTTTTACGCATAGATATACACTGTCAAGATATATTCTATATCGTTATGGTAAAATAAGGACAAATATCTAACTTTTTTTTAAGATATGATTAATATTATAAACCAATTAAACAAACATAAAAGTTAAAAAATATTTTGAAATGTATTTAATTTTAAAAGCAAAATAGTATAATTTTATCTAAAAACGGTGACAAATTTATTATCCAAAATTTTAAACTTTCGTATTTTTTTTTTTTTAATTTTAAAAGATTTTTCTAGTAGATGAGCTTATTTGTATATGTCAAATGACTGTTACCTTGGGACCCGGACCTTTAATTTTATCTGGAAAAAACCCCAAATATTTTCTTAACTATATTAACTTTTTTGATTTTTAACTTATATGAATCGTATTATTATAAAATATTTTTTATCTGAATAAAATAAATTTTGCATTGAACATGGTATAAAAATGACTTTACAATTTTTATATTAAATATCTATGTCACTTTTGACCCAAACACAAAGAAATTTGCTACAAAAAAGTAGAAACAACAATTTCAATGCAACACGACCTTTCAATTAATATATTACCTAAAAATACCAAACTGTTTTTTTTTTTAATTCTTAGTAAAGCTTAAGGTAAAAAATTAAAGTTCTTCCTGTTGGTAAAAATATCGCCTACTATCTGTCGTTGCATATACTTGAAGTTTTTTTTATTTAAAATTTATATTAAAAAAAATATAAACCTAGCTTAAGCGATCCTTGGATAGTTTAAACAACGGTTTTTTTTCTAAACAGTATAAATATTTGTTAAAAATTTTGCCAAGTGTAATAAAAATAAAGTAAAACCAGACTATTAAAATAAAGCGAGTACGTTTTTTTGGGGGCAGTAATTACACAACAACATCTACTAGCAACTAAGATCTTTTTGTAGGAATTATAGGAATTTTAATTTAAAATAATATTACATTTTCAGCTAAAGTATAGTTAATTTTGTTTCTTGAAAATGGTTGTAGACTTGCCACCGAAACGTAAATAAGGATTCTAATTTTTTATTATTATTTTTTTTTTGAACTGCCAATTCACAGGAGTGAATAGTTCTGAGCATTCTCAGTTACTATCCGGAACCAGGACCAAAGCGGTCCCATTGCGAAGATTATTAAGATTTTTTGGCGATTATCTAATAAAGACTTTTTAATACATAATTCCGCCTTCACAGTATAAAACATATCTACAAAAAAATATCTTAGAATTAGAGTGGTGGCGTATTTTTAAAGTCGGCTAGATTTGGTTTACTTTTCCTACTCCACCCACGAATTATTATCAATTTAAATATTTTTTATATAGGATTTATAAGAAAAGAAGCTAAATTTCCTAAAATGTGCACCACATTTTAAATAAAATTGGTTTTCTGTTGCTCTTATCTGCTTCTTCATACAATAGTTATCGTTAGAGTAAGGGCTGCCCTTAAAAAGATATACTTTAAGAATTTATTTTTCCAATATATCGTAGAAATGTCTTAAAGATATTTTCTATTTTCTTTAACGAGCATGATTTCTACGAAAGGGCTTATGACGATCAGGCATAATGACCCGTTGAAAGATGTTTGAATTGAAAGAACAAACAAATGACCAAAATGAAGCCTAGAGTTACCCATTATATAGAAAAGCGACCGGAAAATTATGATAAGGTTTGTAATGACGCGAGAAGAAGTTATTATAAAAATTAGAATGAGAAAATGTTTTCTTATTTCAGATGATAAAGACAAAATTCTTAAGATTTTAAAAGAATACATATTTTAGCTCTTAATAAATACTACAGTACCAAGAAACTGTTTTGCGTTTAAAATGGTAAAAAGGTAAAATCATAAATTAAAGTTAATATGACAAATATTAAAACATATGCCGATTTTTTACTGTAAATAACTTTTACGGATTAGCTTTTTAATCGTTATGACAGGCCACAAAGGATTGATGCCTAAGTACTAGGTACCGGGGGTGTCGAGATTTAATCTATTATTTCCCCGTTCCGTCAACGGAGTAGTCTTAGCACTTAAACATGCAAGTGTTGCATTTTACAGCACCTTTTAGACAACGCGGTAGTGCCACCATGGAAGTTATTTTAAATAACTACCACCTATATAGTAGAACTAAAAATTAAGTTTAGGTGTCTGTGTATAAGTGTTTAATTTTTGAAGTTGCAAAATATATTAATGGTAAAATAACCCCTGTTACATAAGTTTTGAGGAAAAAATTGAAACTACTTGTTTCTATTCAAATAAACTTTTATTTTTTCAGACTTATTATATTATTAAATGAATTATTGCTATACAAAAATAATTTAAATAATTGCCGCTAAGGGTACGTTTTCTTCTAACTAACTAACTGGTCTCATGAGGTTTTGGACATCATGTATACACACAAAAAAAAATATTTTTCAAAATAAGAACATAGATGGTTTTAAAAAAAATATTTTGTTTAGAAACCCTCTGCTATTATATTAAAAACATGTTTTTGTTACAAAGATTTTAAAAGTCTTAAAACAAAATATAAATTTCCTTAGTCGATTTATTCATTTTAATACCATTTATTTCAAAGTAAAAATACCATTTTTCATTGCGAAAAAATGTGTCACGTAAATTAAAATCATATAAAGTCACAATTTAAATTCAAAGCTATCTTGGATTAAAATAATAAGATATGAAAATAATTAATCCAATTCTTAAAATTGAGAATATAGAACCCCCTGTTTTGTAATATAAGTTTCACTATTTTAGCAACGGATTCTTTCAGTTAAACCCCCTTTTATCTCATTTTAAAATTTCAAGATTTCATTCCAAGAACTTCTTGATTTTAGTAATATACCATGTCAATACCAGAAATAAGTGCAATAACATCTGTACTAGTACATGTGAAATAGAAAAAGAAAGACATAGTTAGCCGCTGCGGAGATGTCCGTGACGTTCGTGTCTCCTTTCGCGTCTAGTGGTTAGTTGTGGTTAGTTTACTAGTATTATCGATACGACCTTGTGTGTTAAAATTTTAAAAATCTAAATCGGGAATTTGATGCTGGTAAGTATTTTTCATTATTAAAATATTATTTATACCTCTTTGCTTTGGGACTATACCTACTTAATGTACTGAACTAAAACTAAAACAACTTCTAACTCCCCCAAAATTAATAAAATCTACCAAAACGTTTGAATAATTTTTGAAACTGTCCGCCATTATCAATAGATATGCATGATTGGATGAACCACAACGGCGCCGACGTTATTAGATAAATTAGATTAGCACCAAGGTAATTAATAATTCAATAAGTTTTCAAGAGATATTAAAAGAGATTGACTTCAAAGAAATTTAGGAAAATTATGTTAAATATAGAAGATTTTTTTTCATTTTTAGAATATTTTTATACGGGGTGTTAAAAGGTCTTTACAAAACGCTGCAATATTTAAGGCGAAAAGAACTTTTACAGACACCCTGTAGATAATTGCGGAGATAAATGGAAATCTTTATGACATAAATTGGTTAGGGAAAATTTTAGTTGGCTAGGCATAGTTTTTTTTTTTAAAGCCTGCATCTCTGGGCCGATTTTAAAATACAAAAACAAATTTGAAAGTCAAAAATTATGAAATTTTGATGTCAATACAGTCTACTTTACTTTACTTTTTAGGTAATCATGGAGATACTCATTTTTAAAAAGGGAAAAAGTCAACCACCAGTTAAGTTCCAGTTGAACCGAGTTTAAGCCAACCTTCTACAACCGGCCCTAATTACACTTCACCATAAAAGACTGTTTGCCGCTTATTGAGATATTTTATATTTAAAACTAAGAAATGTTTCTGTGTTAAGTTTCCAAAGATTAGTGATAACTTGAGTTTGTATTATTTAGAAATTTTAATATTGTTTTTTTTTTACTACTAAATAATACATATTTTAAAAATTTAAAACTGTTATAACTTTTATCAAATTTTTTTATTTTACTCATAGGTACCTACTACGTTTTCAGTGTAGTTACAAAATTTAAAAAGTAACTATGAATTTTGCCCCAAATCTTTATTTTTTGGATCTAAAAAAAATTGGCTTTTGAAATACAACCAGCGCCATCCGACCGTCGGCCGCCCACGTAAACAAAAATTTGGGCCCCCCTTTTATAAATATGGTTTAAATTTTGATGAAAAAGAAGAAAAAAAAATGTTAAAATATGTATTTTAGTGTCACAAAAATACAATCTGCAACTACAATACATGGTAGCCAGTAACCCCACGATATTATATCTCAAAAATAACACAAAACTTAACAAGAATTTTTTTTAATTTTTTAAAAAAAATTTTTAAACAGATTTTTGAGCTTTTTTTCGCAATTCATCTTTATCCCTGAAACATCTGCGCCACATATATCGCTTTCAATAGAAATGATAGCTAAATTAGAATCGTCTTGTGAGATTGTTGATTTTAAAGTAATTTTTAATTAAACTTAATTTTGAGAAACTTCTTTCACCCGAACAACACTGATTGGTATAGTCAAAAAATTCAATTATGGTAAATTGGGGAAATATGGTGAAAACCTGACTTAAAATATGATTTAAAATTTCTTTGGCTTCATGCAAACTTGGGAAATAGATCTCGAAAAGATAGCAGTTCATTGTGCAATTCTATACCGTCAAAGCCCTTTTCTTTTTTCCTTCTTTATTTATTTGAAGTTTAATATCTAAATAAAGCAACTTTTTCTGAGATTGTCTATCTTTGAATGAAACGTTAAAAAAAATGAATAATGAAAGCACTCACCAACAAATGAAACGTTCACCTACGGTTGATGGCAATCCCCAAAATTTGATAATAAAAACAAACTTTAAATTGTTTTTTGGTTCTAATATATTCATCCTTTGACTCGTAGTGAAACATACGGGGCCCTTTTTTCTTTCACGAATTTGGGAAATTCAGGTTCTATTAAATTTCATGTGCTAAAATAGACGATTGTTAAGAAATTCGGTAAAGTTTTCATCATTTCTTTTCGAAATTAAATATTTTTTTAAAATTTTTTTAAGCTTCGACACATTCTGCAAAATTTTTTGTTGGATTGCTGCAGCTTTTTGATACAATATTTATTTTTCTAGCAAATCGTGCCAAATTATGACTAACATATAAATTTAAATGAAAAATTTTTTCTGCTAAGGTTTAGCTTTTAATCAAACTGCACGATCTTTTGATTTTTGGGGAAAGTTGACCTAGCGCAACGAGGATATTTTTAAGATTTGTTTTCAAGGTCGCAATGCATTGATTCGACCCCAACTGTGGGGGAAAACATGTCTTTTTTTTATTTTCTTGTTTACTGATAAATTTTTGGTTTGCAGTTGTGTTTAATTATTATCAGTTTAAGGTAATATTGGGGAATTTTTAATTTTTTTCAAAAGCATCACTTTTTTATAAGTTTTGAATTTCGCTCTCAAAAAAGATCCATAGAATAACAAGTTCATCACTAAGTCTTAAATGTCTATGGTTAGGTTGATGCCGCTGGGGTGCGTATCATTTGTTTTTTTTAAAACGGGGCAGCCATTACGCAGTCTAGTCTAACCTACTATCAAATAAAAAAAAAATTATTTTTTAGAGCTTAACAATCTAAAAACCTAGATTTTGTAAAAAAAAAGCTCTTAAAGAGCCTTTTCAAAAAGTAAAAACCCAATAGGCGTTCGTATAAAAATCCAAATTTTGGGGTAAATATCTCAAAAACAAATAAAGTTAGATTTTTTTCCTAAATAAAATTCTTTTTAAAAAAATGTTCTAATAAGTAGTAATTTTAAAAACCCGTAAAATTGGAGTTTGCGAGCTACAGGCACAAGTTAAAAAGCACCATTTTGGTTTTTTTAATTATTCAAAAACCATAAAAAAATAAAATTGAAAGCAGATTTAATTTTCAAAAATTAAATTGTCAAAAAATTTTCGAATTTAACCAAAACTGTAGCTCTAATGGTTCCCGAGTTACCAATACATGTAGGCCCAATTTGGGCACACGTATATTCTTCAATTTAATTCTTGGGAGTTTTGGTTCCCCTTATTATGAAATTAAAAGGTTATTTTTAATATTTCATATTGTTTAATTACAAACGTTTCAGCAAAAGCCTTCATCAGTGTTTATACATCTAAAATTAATATGGCAGTGGTTACTTATAATTATTACGTTTTGCTTTTGTGTGTTACATAAAATGACTTTACAATTTTACAATATACCTAAATTATGTTTCTGGCTTACCCTAGAAGGAAATCTGTCCATTAATAATACAAAACTTCAAACTTATATACACATATTTCATTTAAAAATTTTTAGACATACTTAAAATATTTATTTATACTGAAACGGCAGTTCCCAAAGTCTTTGTTTCCTACATTGGTTGATGATAATTTGGGGCCCTAATTTGGGCCCCCCCGTCTGTGCCCACTTGCCCCCCCCTAGGGGCGGTATTAAAACACGCCCTTGTAATATGTTACACTAAAGAATAAATTCTTCAGTTTATGATGCAAAAGTTCTTAAATTGAGAAACTTAAACCCTTGTATTATGTAGTAATTTTACAATTAAAAATATTAAGGTTTTTAAGTAAAAATCAACACATTTTAAAACGAAAAAACAAGTCTGTCATATTGAGAGCATCAGTATTTTAAAATAATGGTATGAAAGATTCTGATTAAAAGATTATTTTTTTAAAATATGTAATTAGTTGTTTTATCTAAAATCTTGAATATCTTTAAAGCAAGAACATTTTTTTTCGGATTACGTCCATGGAAATAAAGAAATTGGTTTCTTCATTTGAGAAAATATTCTTTTGCCACATATGAAAGTCAACATGCTCTCAAAATGAGCCCAACGCGTTTACAATAAGATATTCTTTTTTTGAGTGTATTTATTTTTCTTACTTTTTGGAAGATTCGCTGCCGAAGTTCTTGTTCGTTTCGTACTTCCCAGCCGTTATCGTAGACTTTCTAAGCCTTGGTTATCAATCCTGGGCACATACGGAATATTTCTTGCTTCCAGCCAGTCAAGTGTAGCTCTGGCATAATGTGCTGATGCCAGATCTGGCCAAAACATATATTGTTTATCACCGTGATGTACGTTGATAAAATTAAGCAATTCAGTTAAACAATCTTTGATGTAGGCCTCGGCATTCACTGCCTCTCCTCTTACATGAACCAACAAAACGCCTATATACACCTCTTTCCGATATGGCATACCATACAAATACTTTATCTGAAAACTTAGCTTTGGCTTTATATCTAACTTCATTTGGGGTCTCTTCTATATTGTCGGTGTAAAATCCAGAATTTCCTGGTAGTTCTGCATGGCTAAGGGTTAAATATTTTTCATCATCCTTGACAATCGATCTGGTATTTGCGAAGTGAACTCGCCTTAAATTACGACAGCACCTGGGTATTCTTGCTAGCTGAACATCAGTATATTTGGGTGCCTTTTTTCTTTTTTGGTATTTTAAACCACTTCTAGCAATATACCGAAAAACTTTTTCCTTGGAAATTCGGAAGCGAGGACCAACCTTTCTGGTAGACTGTCCAACCACAGTTTTTACTCTTCGAACTAATCTTTCCTGATGGGCATCAGACTTCAGTAGTCGACCACTTTTTGAGATGTTTATACATGGGATTCCTTCTTTACATTTCCGAACTGTTCGATATATGGTGGATTTCGGAATCCTTACTATTTCATTTTTGGGCATTTATCCAACTAGTTTATAAATACCTTTTCGAATATCTATCTTGTATGTCATTGCGAAATAAATTATAACAACTATGACATATTTATTAAAATGGCGAAACCATAGCAACTCTAAATTCCAAGGATCACTTAATATACGGCATCCACATTTTTGCGAAACACCTGGAATATTTTTCTCAAACCTTCTGTAACAGGGGTTAATCCACATTACTAGAAAATGTCTTAATTTTTTCCTAACAACTAACTACTTTTCGTTAGTTATATATCTCGTTCCTGCAGGTTAAAAAAAACTTTAGTGTACTTAATTTTACTATTTTAAGACCAATCATTTAATTGTTTTTGCTTTAAAAACTTTATCAAATCGTTTAGGGTTCTTTAAAATGGTAACTTTTTTTAACGGCCATCTTGGGCGTTTTCTTTGTCTAAATTTACCATCTATAGTTCCTGCTACGTAAAAATTGAGATTCCAATGTTGCTTCTGTAAAGACCCATTGTAAAGCATATTTTTTTGAAATAATATCAGTAAAACGATCATCTAGCGTTATTGCTCCAAATCGCTATATCTAATAAAATTAAAGTATCGAATATTAAGATGTTTTTGCGTTTATATTGCCTTATATTTTATTTAGGCTCTTAAAAAATATTTTATGTCTTTATTTTACTTCCAAACAATACAAGATACCTAAACAAAAAGGAAAATTTATTATTCTCGTAAATCAGACACCGCTGCTCTTAATAATATCGTAAAGTCAGATATAAAATAAAGCCCTTAAAGTTGGTGCTGCCGACAGTCCCCAAGAACATTTTTCATTCACTCTCTAATCTCTTACTATTAAAACGCAAATTTACTAAATGTTACGAGAAAAAATATTACAACGATATTTTTTGTAAAAGAGAAAATCTGAAATTCGCATTTATCAAAGCACTTTGTGAAACTTGTTATGTTTTGCCCAGTTAGGAAATTATATAAATGCGACGTTACTTTAAAAATTCTTTTAAATTTTTCTTTGGGTGATCCAAAAGTTATTTTGTGGCAAATAAAAAAAAGAGAAAGATATGTTTCCTTAAAGCAAACCTCTTATAAAAATTTTAAGTAAATGTAATTTTAGTAGTGTTAATTGGGTTCGGTGTTATTTTAAGAAAAACATAAATTATTTTAAAGTTAAAAGTAATATTTGTTGCTTAGAAATAATTTTTATTATCAGATTTGGTTTAAAAATATATCAAAATGTGTTTCAGTTTTTCTATATCGTTGGTGTAAATCAAATATGTTCTTAATTTATCCGTACTTTATCTTTAGGGACGCATAAATAAGGCTTATGGTGTTTATTTTAAAGAATAATTTACGTAAACGTGGACATTTTATTAAATTCTTTCTTGAAATAAATTCCTTCTAGTCTTTTACTCTACTCGATTTAAAGTATAAAACTTATAATTTACTGGATTTAATAACATCATGCAATAAAGCCTCAAGGAAGCTGACATTGCTAGAAGTCCTAATTTTTTTAAATATGACACTTATTACACAAATATTTGCGTGTAAAAAAAGCTGTGTGTCAGATAGAGAATTGCATCTCATCAAATTACATTAGCTCTGTCAAAAATATAATATTAAACATAATACGATACTTCGCCGAAAATGATATCTTCTAGAAGCGTATTCTTATTTTGGATTTGACGTTTTTATTTATGTTTTATTTCTAATTTTTAAAATATTTATCCCTCTAGAACTTTTTTTTTAACGTTAACAGCACCCAACTCAAGTTTTGTTTTATTTTTATCATTTAAATTAATCTGTTAGCATACGCCAAAAGCAAGCACAATCTGTTAGAGTTTTTAGGCTAGTTTTTGTACAATATTTAGTTTAGTTTAGTTACTGTGTTTTTTAATTTGTATCCTTTAAACGGTTTAATTAGATCAACGATCCAGTGCACTACTATTTTTATTAGTGAAATAAGAGGATCTTAAATTATTATGTGCTATAAGCACTTGGTGTTTTGCTAACACAAATTTATGTTAGTTACAAAACAATCTTTAAATAAATATTTATAAAATAATCCAACAAAGCTAGTGTGTGTTTTGATAACTGAAAATGAAACTATCGTTTAATATACGTATACTTGTATTATATATTTAAAGTTAATTACAGAATAAAGCTACATTCAAGTCTCTATACAAATACAAATAAAAAATATTTTAACAAATTTAAGACACTTCTGCTTTTACTAGTAAAAAAAGGCCTTGATTATTATGTGCTATTAGCATATTGTGTTTTCTTTAACTTAAAAAAATACATAAAAAAACATAATATACTTAATTTTATTAAGATAAACCTTTATTAAAATAGATCATTAAAAAAATCAACAAATTTACCGCATTTCTGTTGTTAAAGATAAAATTTTAATTAATATTAAATAACTCACTTTTAGTTGTTTTATTAGGAATAAAAACTAATTTAAAATTTTAAAGTTATTTACAAAACAAAGTTATTAAATTATCGAATATAGTAACAACACATTTAAGAGTATGATACATTAAAGATTAGTTATAGAAGAAAGCACTATGCTTATCTGCATATACTTATTATTAATAAAATTCCAACGATTGTTTTTCTTTCCCTTAATTTCGACCCCCGAATCTTCTGTTTAAATACCTATTCCCACAATCCTTAGATTGAGCCAATTTATTACGAAATTTCATACCAATAAGGTTCCATTTAAGCTTATTGTTAAATATATATATATATATATATATATATATATATATATATATATATATATATATATATATATATATATATATATATATATATATATATATATATATATATATATATATATATATATATTAGAAGGGTAGTCGTTGCTGACCACTTAAGAAACGAACTAGGGAATATTGGGGATTGCAGCAAGTGAAAGAATACTTTTTAAGGTTATGCCGAGCTTTTGGAAATGTTTATTTCCATCTTCAGGGATACTAAAATATAACAATTTAAGATTGATATAAGGTTATTACAATTTTCAGTGCACTTACATCTTTGTGAGGTTGTACAGTGGTTGTTATATTCATAGATTACACAAGACAGTTGAAGAATGGTCCATTAATATAAATAATTACAAAAAAGAGCGCTACATTTAATAAAACTTACATGATTATTATAACAAATTAAAATCTTAACTAAAATCAACGAGAATGATCTCTAACCGGTGCACATGCTAAAAGCTGTCACTCTTTTTTTATTTTAAAGGAATTTGACTTACGTCAAATTTGACAATCAGGCATGATACTATTACTCGAGAAGATAAACCCACGCGTATGAGATAAGCCTATCTCTCTCGCACGCCTGACGTCACTCGATGACAATTTCCCCAGAAACGGCGAGTTTTAATATGGCATTCCGATTTCTGTTTAGATGTTAGATGGATTAAGCGCATGATTTAATTTTAAACGTCATAAGTAATGCCAATACAATAAACTTAAAGTCTAAACACTGCTTTCCCAACCACAAGGAATGTTTCATCAGTGACGTCATCGAACGTCAGAAATTAAATCGCCATGGTTTTATCTCAGTAATATAAGACAATCAGGTTAGAAACAAAATTTAATGTGGAGTGGATAAGGTTGCGTTAGCGGACGTTAAGATTAGTTCACTCTGAGCTAATTGCAATAAAGAATTTAATATTTATAACTTTTTATTTTAAATTTAAAATATAAATAGGATAGAAAGTCGGTGATAATAAGCATTTTAAAATGAAAGTCAGAGACAAAAATAGCAGTAAATTTCGCTGAGATGTTCAATATCAGTTTTTTTATTAATAGTATTAGGTGTTTGAGCTATGAAAGCCATCTCTAAGAAAAGACGTTTTTTATAGTTTCTTTGTATTGCTAAAATCCTCGTTTCATTGTAGTTCATATTATGTTGAAAATTATTGGCATGTGTAGCAAGGACACATCTCTCCGGGTGCAGTCTACAATGACTCCTATGTGAGGTGATTCTTCCCGCGACAGGCCTAGAAGTTTGACCTATGTAGACCTGGTCGCCGTCCCCACAAGGAATGCTGTACACTACGTCCGACAGAGACTTTAAAGGAGTTTTATCTTTTAGTTTCGAATAAAGAGAACCCAATCTGAGTACTGTTTTGTTGGCAATTTTAATGTTATTATTGATTTTAAGAATTTTTGTCAATCTAGACGAGGTGTCACTTATGTACGGTAGTGATGAGAAGAGTACATCTTGTGAGGTGAAAAATTCAGCATTACCGTCCACATTATTATTAAAGAGTAAATCTTGTGAGGTGAAGAGTTCAGCACTCACGTCCACATTATTTAAATTTTGATTGGTATTATTGGTAGGATTTCCAATCCTACCAATAATACACACCTTAACTCAAAAAATACTTACATACATCAAATTTGGTTTCATTTAAACTTTTTTTAATATTATATGTGGTTTATATAGTAGAACAACGGAAAAAAAAGTGTTTAGGATAATTAATTTTTAATAATAAATTAATAAAATTAGTTTTTTTTTAAATTTGTTATTTAAATTTTTATTACAAAAATGTTTTGTTATTTTAAACATATAGGTTTTGCTCAACTAAATAAATAAGCATTAAGTATAAAATTGTAACCTTTAAAAGATAAATGAAAATAATAAAACAATATTTATTCTATCTGAGTAATACCTGTACGGTTTATTATTTATAACCTAATAATTTTTGTTCGCAATTTATTTTATTACGAAGCTCATTTTAACGTTTGCAGCAATACATCTATTTAACTGAAACACATATATTTTTCCAATAGCAAAATTCTTTAGAACTTATATAATACCTACGTACAAGGTTTTGCGAGTATTGAGCTTCTACATATTCAATATACAAGATGGCCCACCATATTGGACAGGGTCTAAAACCATGTGGTTTAAAAAAAAGTAAATTGGGAAACATATAAAAGTCAAATATACCAGCAGCATTAATTTATTTTATATTATACAGGTTGTGCCAAAAAAGGGTGACGTATCAAAGTTATGTTATTTTAAATGGGACACCCTATATTTTATGGCGGCTTTAGATTCTACATAAAAAATAACCCAAGTTTATGATTAGTACCAACTGTCTAATTTTATTCGTTTTCAAGATATTTCTTTTTTTTTAATACAGAGGTGCAATTAAATTAATTTGAAAAGTAGTAACTTTACGAACTTTAAAATATGGTAAGATATTAAGGACAGTCTGCAATATCCTACGTATATCACATCAAGATCGAATAATTTCGTATTTTTTCACACTACATGATAACAAATTATTTATTTTTTTACATAGTGTATATTATTTACAAATAAAGTTATTTATGTTAAATTTTTAAAATATATGTCATTTTGAAAAATACATGTAGTGTATGCTGTTTTTAAATGATTTATGGCATAGGAAGCGTTTGTAATTTATTTTCATTTGTTCTTATTATAGACGCAGAAGTTAGTTATTTGAGAAATTTGGCAACATTGTGCAGTTCTGAACACGTTGATAAAGAGTTAATTTACAGTTTCATGTCTTAATTTTTTAAATTCTTTAACCAATTTTTGAATTAGTCAATTATGCCAAAACGGTTACTCATACTATGTTATATCATTAAAATTGCAAATAAATTGGCTATTCAAAAATACAATAATATACAGGGTGTTCCATTTGAAAAGAGTAGTAGTAGAGGAGAATTTTAAATTGGAATATTGACTGATTAAATGCATTATTATATAAAAAATACACCAAAAAAATTAAAAATCAATCAGCGTCGTAGTCTGAAATATTTGCTAATAAGTTTAAAAGGGTGCATCACAGACCCATGGTCTATATTGTTAAATTTGTCTTTAGAAAGACTATCTAAAAATACAAAAAAATAAAATAAATATTATAATATTTAAGATATTTTTACTACTAACAAGTTTTAAAAAATTCTATTTCCTGTATGACTTACATTTACCCAGAAAAGGTATAGGCCCTAAATAAACGGGCCACCCTGTACTCATAGTCTTAAATATACAAAGTGAGCACCTTGAAATATGTTTTTTATTTTTAGTTTAAGACATGTTTAATAAAAAAAAAATCATGGGGATTTGCATATAGGGTGGACGTATAACCCGGACAAAATTAGTGTCTAGGTACTACAGGATAAATGGCTTAAAAGGACGAAATAATGTTGGAATTTCTCCTGTAAAATATGCTTATATTTACATATCTAGGTATCCGGAAAAACAAACTATATTTTTTCGCTTCATTAACTTCTTTTCTAGAAGAAAAAGTATTTGGCATATAGTTTAAGCTTTTACTCATAAATAAATTGTTTTTTTGTATACTATTAATATAATAAATTAATTTAATAAAATTTTAGTTTTTTTACAAATTTTATTAATTCTATATATGAAGGAAATATTTAAAACTTTTGTTTAATACAGCTTACTTGTTAAATTTTCGCTTACCATTTATACAAAACATTGGTCTATTTTAACAAATTTTATTTTTGTTCAACTGTTTTTTAAATGACTTATATTCTGACCTATTTTCATATAAATAAAAAAAGTTTATTTCATTATTCATAATTACATAGTAAAACTACATAGGCGTATGTTTTTTTTGTTTATATGGTGGTCCACAAGTTTTGATAGTTCAAACTTTTTAATTTATGGTTTTTAAGAATAATGTCCATACATACCAACATATTTAAAAAATTATCAAGTGTTAAATAAAATAAATAAAAAGAACAATGGTATAATAATGTGGTCCTGCAAAATATTATTTTTTTTAAGTTTTCTTCCAATAATAACTGGCATGAAGTAGTTTCAGGATCTTATAATAACTTTAGATCTAGAAAATATTTTTTTTTAATACGGGTACCAATTAAAAACTATACTCTTTTGAAAACTTATTTTTTATTGCGTGCATTTTAGTTAAGATCTAACATTTTTTTTACAGCTCTGAAATTTAAGAACAAGCAAATATTTGTTTTTACAATTTTTTGGAAACATCTGTATGTTTAACTTGCTTTCAAATATCAAGACTGTTATTTCTGTGCAGGAAAATACATTTTTTTGTACTTTAGATAGATCTTCAATAAAGGTATGCCACGGCAAACTTCAAAAATTTGAAATAATTAAATGATTGCCAACAATATGTATTTTATTATATTTAATTTAGTCTCTTTTTTGTAACGATATTTCTGGCCATTAAACATTTCAAATATTGCAATGTTAACCACGCCATAAAAAATACCCTTTATAAGATATATTGAATTTTATTTCGTTGTTCTTGGTGTTTAGAAACACGTATCTAATTATTGCTATTGTTTAATTCGTTCCTGTTTTTCACCTATTTTCGGGTGTACTGTGTTTTACGAAAATTTTAGAAAATTATAAATAGCGTTGCAACACCGCACTGTGTGTCAAAATTTAATTGCGCCCTATATGCAATATGTTATGCTAAATCCATTTTTGTTTAGTAATTTAAAATATTAACCTGACAGCCATTACTTCTTTTAGGACATTCTGTATACAAAAAATATTTTTAGGATATGGCTGTTTGGAAACCCCTATAACTTTTATATTAAACTTTTTTTATATCTTAATAAGCAACAGTGATATTGGCCTTGCTCGCTCTATTTGGCCACTCTGTATGTACTTTTATATTTAACAGAGCTATCTGTTATTCACTTAAGTTAGAAGTAGCCTTCTGATTTTGGATAAAAACAACTTTTTCAAATAAATCTTAAAATGCTAATATAAATTCAGGGGTCATAAGGTCGCTACAACATAATTTATGGACATTTACTTTTTTACTTAATGTATTGAAACGTTCAAAAAGGTTTATAAAATAGATATTTTCAAGGTTCAGTGAACATACATATTTTCTTATTTCGCTTTTAAATTATTACCTATAAACGTAAACCATAATTATTAGCTTTCAAAACTTATTTAATATAATTTAGCATAAGCATCTACCCAACAAATAACTTCAAATCTAAGAAAGAATTCTTTCAAAATCTTTGTAAGCAAATAACTAGTTGCAAAGTTTTTAGCTGCTCTGCCTTGAGAATCAGTTTTTATATAATTTTATTAAAGTTTACTTAAAATGTTGTTTGTTATATTAATAACAACACAACTATTGAACTTGCTCTTTAAACTAATGGCATCATAGGTACTTAATAGAAAAAAACAATATAAATCTTGCTTTCTTATTTCTACAAACAAAACTTAATAAGTATACAATTCCAGCCAATGCTTTTTAAAGGTAAAATATTAAAAAGTATATATTTGCCATATAAATATGTAAAAACTGCCTTCTTTATATCCTATTTGATTTTTTTTTAAACATGCCAAGGGTAATAATGCTGATATCAAGCAAAATATCCCACAAAAAGGTTAAACTTCTCAGGGGATTTTGACCCTGTTTTCTTTGACATAAAAAGGAAGCGTGTATAATATGTGTACCCATCTACTTATGATCTTTTTAAAAATTATATTTTTATATACTTTTATGTCTGGTTCAATATTTTTAGCATCCGGGTGATTTAAATTTTCTTTTTATACTAAAATATATGGGATTTTTACTTAAAATATTTTTAAATAAAACCACAACTAAGCACAATTAGAAACCAGAATTGTTTTGCTTTTTCTTACAATTGTTGTTTTTTTTTAATATTAATATCTAATAATTTTTTATTTAAATTTAATTAATTTGAAACCAACAAAAATACTATATAATTAACTCCTAAAGACTGCTTAAATTGTAAACACAAATATGTGACTACTTCTAACTTTCAACAAATAATAACAAACAACAACAAAAATTTGACAAGCCTATTTAATTCTGATGTATAAAATACCATTAGATTGACAACAATACCAATAAAAATACAGGAAATATAAATTTAAAAATGAGTATTTTTAATAAATTAGGAAACAAATTATTTATTATTACTATGCTAAGCTGATCGGTCTTATTTTGGTTATTCCAGGGTCATTTGTTTTTATATATCCAAAACTTTACCAACATTTTCTGCTATGCAAATAATGTTATACTTATAGCACAGTAAGATGATTCTATATCAGCAGAACCATGAATTTTTATGAAAAAACAAAGTGTAAAAAATTTAAAATAGATTAAGAAAATAGCTTAAAAGGGCATATAATTACGGACCTATATGATATTTAAAATAGTTGTCGTTATGCGAATTTAAGCTGTATCAAAAAAAGCAGATAATGGTTAAGAGAAAATTAGCATAGAATAATTTCTAAATAGCAAGATATGTCTACTTGCGTAGTAGTCCAAGATCTAACTTTAAATTTTAAAAAAAATGTAGGTTCAATAGCAAAATATGTTCATAAATGTTTTATATTGTTGTGGCGGATTGATGTATTAAAAAGTCTAGTTGGGTACTCGCCAAAGATTTCTATCCCAGACTTTACACAATGGAACCGCTTCGGTCCCGGTCCCGAGGTGTGTGCTTAGAACTTTTAATGCCTATTAATTGGCAAATCGCCTAAAACAAAATAAAAAAACCTGCAAAAAACCCAAAATATCAAATGACATATAAAATGTTATTCATGGCATTATGTCATAAATTCTGACAAAAGGATCTTCTGTTGTTGGCGGCAATGAAGCTTCTAGCTACAGTAAAAATTTTAAACACGTTTTACTCGAAACTACTTTTTTCGAAACGTTTGTCACAAAATCTTAACTTCTTATTATCCTATTTTTTTGAAAGTTAGCATGAAGTTTCTTTATATATCCCTCTATGGCAGAAAAGCTATAAAATAACTGAACAAACCTTCCTCTTCTTTAACAAACCGACATTTTGCGACAATTTTTTTTTATTTTTCCTTGTTCCTGCCATAATGACATTTGTACTAATAAAGAATCTACCATTTTTTTATTTTTTAATTGACCACAAGAGAGGGAATCGTGACAAAATGGACATGCACTTTTTTCCCATTGTGAAACTTTGTGAAATATGTTTTTGTGTTGAATCTTTTTTTGTTAATTCTTAAAATACAAATAAATATGATTGAAAACGGATAGACAAAATAATTTTTTTTTACCGCTCGAAATTCGGGCTTCTAGACTAGAATATTCCCTTAATTGTTTATTTTGTTAATTTCCAAGTTTTAACATATACTTCGTTAAACAAGTGTATAAGTTATTCCCAGACGATTTTACAGTTAAACACCAATCTATTCGACGTACACACAAAAGGTAAACATGTTAAAATACCGTCGTAAATGACGTTTACAAAAGTAAATATGCATTGCTTTTCCGCTTTGAGTGGGCGCAAACTATTGACAAAAGAGAAAACTTTAAATTCCCCTATGAAAAATCTAAATTGCTGGGCATATTTAAAAAAACCCAGCGCTATTAAAGAATTCCCAAATCTAACTAAGTGTGTCCATATTTTATTACCAAGATAAACATCAGAAGCAATATGTTGCTGTTGTTAAACTTGTGGAGCAAAAGTGGCATTTTGAGTATTTTAGTAATGATGTAAATAAAAAATTATAATACAAAATAAAAGGTTCATACTTTTGTATACTAATTAATTACTTGTTTGTAATAACTATTTTGATTAACAATAATTTTTTTGTTACTTAGAATTAAATTTCAAAGTTGAATTGTCTATGTACTACTTTGTGTATGAAAATATAAAACAAAATTTGCTTACAAATCTGGCTGACTACGAACTTATATTTACCTATTACTTCCAGGTGTTAAAGATTAAGTTAAATACATTTTTAGTAGTTACCCATTTTGGTAAGTAAATTTTATTTCGATCACTCTGCCCATTTGCTTGGGTAATAGTTTCTTTGTATTAGCCTTGGTACTAGCTTTTGTTATTCAATTTTAATTTTAATCTTTATTCAATGTTTTATTACTGCCGCTAATTGATATTTACGAGGGACTAGTAATGTTTTTCTCGGCAAAACGGCTTGTTAAACGTTAAAACAATCCTAGTTTATCCAAATACACCCGTATAAAAATACCTATGATGTCGTAACGTTGATAATACGTGAAATCAAAAGTAGTGTTTACTATTGCCTCTTCCCCATTTTTATAAAATTAAACTTTTTTATAGCGAATAAGTAGACCACTAATTAACTTCAGATAGTGGACACCAAAAAACAATAAAATTTATTAGCACGTTTTAAAAATTTTGGAAAATCAGTATATAGTTGTATCATTTTTAAAATAAAAATTCGGCGCCCTTTTAAAAGAAAAAAAGAACATAAAAAGTGGCAAAAAAGATTTGGTTTGAACTGCGGCTGCCTTTGCTTTTATAATGTACCGCTTCCCGCACGTGTCTGTAATAATAGACCATATAAAAAACCGACAATAAAAATTAAACGTTTTTGCTACTTTTTATGTTTTTTTTAAAGGGCACCGAATTTTCATTTTAAAAGTGATCCAACTATACCTTTAAATTGTTGACGTCCTTCTGTGGTCAAAGGTAGCAATTTAGTTGTAACTTGGTAGGCGACCAATTTTGACGACAAAAATCTGTTTATAAATTTTGTACTTATATTTTACAGATACCTGATAATGATATTAGTGGCATCTTTTCATTTCTCTATAAAAGGTGTTTTTACAGCTAAAAAACTTTTTTTGGTGAATTTTTGCTGCAATTTTTCTTGCACGAATTTTATTTCAAATTTATAGAGAACCTGCGTAAGATTTAGTGGCGGCTCTCTTGTTAATTTTGTAAGTTCATATGTAATGAGTTGTTTATAAACTTGCATTTTAATACTGACTCACGAATTATGTATTTTTTTATTAATTATTCCTTTGTAATCTTTACAAACTTAATACATAGATACATTACAATAACTTATTGAAACGATAAAGATTAATAAGAAAGCAAAGATCTGGTAACACCAGTTGTTATGTTTTGTTTTGTCATAATACAGTAAAACTGAGTCAAATATAAAATTTTATTCGTTTTCATTAAAACCCTATTTAATAGAACGTCGATAAAAGTGGATAAAGTCAGTGTGTCGTATTAAGTAAGTGTATAAGCGTTGACGATAAATATACAGTGTATACAGGGTGATTCATGAGGAAATGTCAATACTTCAGGTAGGTACTCAGGGTCCAAAAAAAAGCATAAAAGTCTATACAAATATAGGTCCGCCAGGCCTTCGTTTCCGATATGCAGGGTATTAAAGTTTTTTATTTATATTATATATATATATATATATATATATATATATATATATATATATATATATATATATATATATATATATATATATATATATATATATATATATATATATATATATATATATATATATATATATATATTTATTTTTATACATATATATATATAATATATATATTTATATATAATATATTATATATATAATATTGTATATAATTACACATATTTGTTTTTTTTTTCAAATTTTGTATTATAAAATGAGATCGTTTATGTTATTTTTTAATCAAATATCTGAAAACATATTGCTCATATCGACTTTTAAGTATACTTTTTGACAAATTAAACAGTTGTTTAATTAACTTTGAAATGTAATCCAGGGCCCTAAAAGAAGTTGTGGTTGTTCAAAATAGTAAAAACGGTTGGCTCCCTTTACAAGTAAAACCTACTAAGATTAGATTCGAATTCATAATACCAAAAAACCCCTGGATACCAAATTTTACACCAATATTTTCATTATCCTATATTTTATTTAAAAAATAGAAAAATTAAATAAAAACTTTAACACCCTGTATTTCGGAAACGAAGGCCTTGCGGACCCATATGTGTATAGACTTTTAGGTTTATTTTTGGACCCTGACTACGTACCTGAAGTATTGACATTTCCTCATGAATCACCCTGTATATAATGTATGGAACAAATTCATTCTTTGCATAAGCAAAAAGATAATAATAATTTCCTTGAATACGTAAACAATAATTTTAAATTGCACATTTTTTGAAATAAAATATAAATACATGTAGTAGATATTACATTATCGATGATTTTTAAAACAGAAATCGCCATATTATAGTGCAGATTTATAATCTCCAAAAAGAGTCAATTTTAACAACAAAATACTTATGGTTTTAGGTGGCATTTTCGTTATTACGGGGTGTTAAAACATTGTGTATATAATGATTTCTATCCTTTGCGAAGTAGATAAATGCATAAGTGATTAAATAATATAACCTAAATACTTGACAAAAAATAATATTTTTTTAGCATAACAAGCATTACCACAGTTAAAAGACAGATATTAAAAAGGCATTTTTAAGTATTGCTGGTACATAAATTAAAGAAAAAAAGCAAAACAAAATGAAGACTCTGTACCTACAAAACTGTCAATTAAATAAAATAAATAGAGATTAGATCTTTTCATTTTTAAAATCAGCTCTTCTTGGAGTTTATAAATCTGCAATAAAATATGAGGGTTTGAATTTATATGAATTATATCTACTACACGAGGCACCCTGTATATTTTTATTTTATGTAAAAAAACGCCAATACATAATTATTTATTATGTGTTTCGAGGAAATTTTCCATGGTTTTTTTTGCTTTGCCAAATAATGAATTTGTTCTATACATTATGTATACAATTTTTACTATCCTGTAAACAGAAAACTGCCATTTAAAGCCATAAGTGTGTTCTTAAGAATAGCTCTTCTTAAAGATAAGAAATCTACAATAAAATATTGGGGTCTTCATTTAAAAAAATCGTTAGTGTCGTCATATTTACTACATGAGTCACCCTGTATATTAATATTTTATGTCAAAAAATGGGCAATTTAAAATTACTTTTTACGTATTCAAGGTTTTTTTTTTTTTTGCTTAAGCAAATAATGAATTTGTTCCATACAATATGTACAGGGTGGTGCGATTTCGACTGTTTTAACAGGAAACTCGTATTTCCTGACCAGATAGAAAAAATGACAGAGGTGTCTTGGGCTCGATTTTCGAAATTAGATGAATGTTGAAAACCGCATCTCGAAATCTCTATCGGTATCCGAGATATAGGGCGTTATTCATTTGTTGGCCATTTTGAAAAAAATTCGTAAGTCCGTCATTTTGGAAAACTTCCCAAAACGGTGTAAACATTTTAGGGCACTTTTTTGAGTGGAATCCATTGGTCTACTCAGATTTTTAAAATTATTTCTAGTTTCGTTGAAAATATATAAAGCTTAGTTTTTTTAAATATAAATCATAGTTGGCCATGATCTCAAAAAATTTCTTGTTTTTTGCTCTTTCCAATGATATATTATTATTCATACTTATCTTTGAAATTGAGCGAGATATTTCAGTTTTTTAATTTTTGCTATAGTAGGCCATGGAAAAAAATCGGCACTTGTCAAAGTCAGGTAAATAGCATACCAGTTGTTTCATTTTTGCTAAAGTAGGCCATGCAAACATATTAACTATTAAACACAGACTAAAAAATAATGCAATTAAATTACAAACTTTATATTTATGAACATATTATAATAAAAAAATTGGCCTAAAAAATTAAACGAGTTTAAATGAAAACCAGAACCTATGTAAAAACTTAATTCAAAGTAGATATTCAAAGTTGGCTCCTTCTTCCCTAATACATAATAAACACCTTTTATTCACTGCATTACAAGCGTTTATTAGTTCAACAGGTCTAATCGCACCAAAAGCTTGCCTAGTCGCTACTTGCAACTCTTCCCGTGTTTCGATAGTTCTTCCTTTAAAAACTATATCCTTCAATCTTCCCCATAAAAAAAATCTAATGGTGTTAAGTCGCAGGACCTAGCAGGCCATAGTATAGATCCTCTAGTACCAATCCAATTATCTTGAAATTCTTGATTCAAAAAATCAGTTGTAATTCGTGCGTTATGCGGAGGGCAACCATCTTGCTGATAATGGATATTTCGAGCCTGCGCTAATGGCAAATCATCCAAAAATGGTGCAACATATGTTTGTAAAATATTCACATAATCTTATGCGGTTAAACTTTCATTAAAAAAATGGGGACCCAAAAATCGACCATCAAAAATCCCAATCCAAATATTGAAACCTTGCCGTCCTTGTCTGTTTACGGGTACTATAACATGTGGGTTTTCTGTAGCCCAATAATATGAATTATACCTGTTATATATCCCTGAAGTATCTATTCGGCTTTTATCTGTCCAGATAACGTTCATATGGAAGATATTGTTCAATCTGCACTGATTCACATACCACTCAAAAAATGTAACCCTTCTTTGGAAATCCCCATTCTGAAGATGATAAACTTTTCTTACTCTGTACGGTTTAAATTTGTGCTTTTTAAGGGTTTTTAAAACTTTAGTTTTCTCAACACCTGTTACCTCAGCTACCGATCGATGAGACGTGTTAGGATGGTCTAAAACCTCACCTAATATATTTAGTTCCTGAATTTCACTTTGATCATCCACTGCATACGTTCTTGGCCTCGGCTTCTTAAAACTTCCGTAATTTGTTAAATTTGATTTCAGAACTTAACAGAGTCTTTTATCTGGATGACGACGTTTAGGAATTCTATTCAAATATAATTCACTTGCGGCCTCGGAATTTTCACCAGACAGGAAATAACACTTTAACATGTCAACTCTCTCGTAATTTTCATACATTTTTGCAATCCTCTCAATAAAACAGAGTTCTAATCAGTTACTGATAGAAATGATAAATTATTTACCTGACTTTGACAAGTGCCGATTTTTTTCCGTGGCCTACTATAGCAAAAATTAAAAAACTAAAATATCTCGCTCAATTTCAAAGATAAGTATAAATAATAATATATCATTGGAAAGAGCAAAAAATAAGCAATTTTTTGAGATCATGATTCCACTCAAAAAAGTGCCTTAAGAATGTTTACACCGTTTTGGGAAGTTTTCAAAAATGACGGACTTACGAATTTTTTTCAAAATGGCCAAAAAATGAAAAACGCCCTATATCTCTGATACCGATAGAGATTTCGGGATGCGGTTTTCACCATTCATCTAATTTCGAAAATCGAGCCCAAGACACCTCTGTCATTTTTTTCTATCTGGTCAGGAAATACGAGTTTCCTGTTAAAACAGTCGAAATCGCACCACCCTGTACACACTGTATATTTTTATGATATTAATTTTACCATTTCTTTAACCCAGATGGTACTTGTTAATCCGTGACATTTATTTTTTTAAACCCCACTCTTTATAATTACAATATTTGACATTATTTTAATAATTAATTTATAATTACTATAGCGAGCAGTATAAAATTCAATTTGTCTCACAATATAAATGCTAAATTTTGCTACCATAAGCGCTAGTGTATAATTACCGAAGGCATACAGGTTTTCTATATAGTTTTAAATGTATTGCTGCAAGTTGGTTTAACAATAAGGTTTGCCAACTTACCGAAATTTGTAACCTGCCTATTTATATATTTTTTTAATTTCCGTAATAATAAAATTATTGCAAAAATATATTTTTTAGTTTAACTGGATACTGTGAAATTATTTTTAAAGAACGGCTTGTGGGTTATGTGTATGTTGTGAAAGAAGTAGGAAGAGAAAATAGGGCGTATTTTCGTGCAAAACTCTATTTACATATTTAAAATCCTGGCAGAGCATTTTGGCTAAAACCTTTCCTCAGTGCCTTCTAAAAAGCAAATTATTTGAAAAAACTGTTTATAAATTAGGAGACAAATAGATTTATATATTTCTAAAATACATATTTAAATCGTTTTGTCCCACAATTTATAGGAACGTTTTTAAACTGTTTTTTTTTGTTGCTTGCCTTTTAAAAAACACTGAGGATGGCTTTTAGCCGAGAGCCCGGATTTTAAATAAATTGAGTTTTGCACGAAAATTCGCCCTTTCTTCTTCCTCTACTTAAGTATTTTAGTATTTTAAGGTTGGTACTTTAAAAATAAGTTAAATATTTTATAAAAAAAAGTGCGCGTGTGCAGGTAAGAAAAATACGACAAGAAAAATTATATGCAAGAATTTTTTAAAATTGTAAATACACTATAAAAACACGCAATTACAATATGACCAACACCTAGGTAAATGTTTTGAACAGGTCCTAAAGATTATTTTAACCAACTTTTGACTTATCCTCTTATCCTATAGAAGTTGATCTTTAGAAATATATGTATATATATATATATATATATATATATATATATATATAAATATATATATATATATATATATATATATATATATATATATATATATATATATATATATATATATATATATATATATATATATATATATTATAAGAATTATTATTTTAAATATTTAATTTTTTAAGATTTAATAATTTGGGGACTATCACGCTTTAATGACTAAATAAAACAAATTTTTACCCGGTTTAATCGGAAGTAACCCTAAATTTTAAATAGCACTCTGTATGTATTTTTGGCCTGCCTGTTCTGCCTCAAAATACTCTTTTTAACCATGTGTCACGCTTGTCATTTGATTTCAAAATGGCTGCCAAAATCGATTTTTTTTCTAAAATTTTAGTAGACCATGACGTGACAATAACAAATGATCATCATGTAAAAGACGTTGAGATGTGAAGAATAAGGTGTAAAAATATTTGTGATTTTGTTAATTTTTATCTAAGTAATAAGAGTTAAGAATAGGGTTTAATTTTTTAAATTTTGGAAATATATTTTTTTAACGCTTATTTTCTCAAAATCCAAAATAGGAATCTCCAATTTTTATTTAATGTAACTTTGGATTAAACATTTACTAGTATGAAGAACTGACTTTTAATTAAAAGCCCAAAATTATACATATTTACCTTTCTCTATGATAATTGTTTAGTTTACCTTTGTGTTATAGGTTCAATTATTAATTAAATTTCCTCGATTTGTACCAAAAAATTGTCTTTTTATTTTATGGATCTCTGGATATGTTAACATTTTTGTTATCTTCGTGCTGAGGTATTACACTGCTTATTTGGTGCCTTATTGTTATACCTGTACTTATACTTATAAGGATTTGCGAATCAATAGGTAGTAGATATGTACAATTTTGTGATTTTGGTAAAAAAGGCAGTTCTGCATACAAATTTTGATAAATAATATGAAATAGTATATGTTTGATCTAAAGTTAAATGAAATAAAAATTGAAGTTTCCTATTTTGTATTTTGAGATATGTAGCGTTAAAATATATATTTCTTAAACTTTAAAAACTAACTTTTATTCCTAACTCTAATTAATTAGATAAAAAGTAACAAAACCACAAATATTTTTACGCCTTATTCTTCACATCTCAACGTCTTTTACATGCTGATCATTTGTTATTGTCACGTCATGTCAAGTGTGACACATGGTTGAAAATAAAATTTTATGGCGGATCAGGTAGGATAAAAATATATACAGGGTGCTATTTAAAATTATAAATTTAGGGTTACTTTCGGTTAAACCGGAAGTGGAAAAAATTGTTTTATTTAGTCATTAAAAGCGTGTCCTTATGACAGGTGCATCGCCCAAATTTAAAAAATTAATTTTAATAAATAAGTTATGGGCTGTTACATGTCCGCTGTGTCACCCGGTATATAGGGGCTATGAAAAACAATTTATTGACATAAGAGTTTCCTAATAAAGTTAATTTTTAAATTAGAAATTGGTTAAAGTTATATAAATGTTAGCCGAAAGTATTAAAAATTAAAAATTAGGTTTATTTAACATTTAAAGGTTTTTTTTTAATTAATTTAATTCAATTAATAAATAATAATAATTTACTCGAATTTTTATAATTTTGTCAAACCAAGTTTTTGTTAGTTAAATAAACTCCATTTAATAATTTGTTTTTCATACCCAAACCTATCATTTTTATTCAATGTTTTTATTAAAAGAGATGCGAAAATGAGTTTTCAACGAATAACTTTTAATGTGTCAGGAATTTCGATAGGGTTATAATTAGGAAAATGTTTGTTTTTTAATTTACCTAACGACCTAAAAATATACAGGGGTTCGTATTTAAAATAAGAAAAATAAAGTGCTTTCAAATTTGAAGAGTTTGACACTAAATTTTGGACACCCTGTACAGTTCGAATTAACCAAACATGACATAAGCGATTTGATATAACCCTACTTAATAAGTTCCGGTTTAATTTATTAATCAAGCCCTATGGGTATTTTTATTCATTTTTAATTACAATGGTGCAAAACAATTTTTTTTTTATTTTTTTTTTTTTTCTTGAAATTACTAACCGATGTTGACAAAATTTTAGAGGAAGATAGTTGACTACAAGAGGTACCTAAAATATAAAAAAATACACAGGTCCATTTAAAAAAATGCACCATCGTGACGTCACACTTTTTTGCGACACCCTGTACAACCAAAATTATTTTTTGAAATGCACCGTAGGTTGAAGGTAAATCCGGAAAAAAAATTGAAAATTTTACAGTGATAATTTTAAATGATTTTAAAAAATAAGATGGGAGGTTACTGTCCGTGGACCCTGTATATATATATGTGTGTGTACCCTTAAAACAAAACAAACAATAACACCAAAATTCAATAGAAAAGCGATATAGACATAATGCCTCCCCAGAGACTTTATTAAATAAAAGTAAAGCGCTAAACTTCCTCTGAGCCAAAACCAATTTAACGCGTCCTTCTTGAATACATAAGACAAATATATTCCTTATCCTTTGCATTTTTCCCTGTTTATTTTTTACCATTTTTTGTTTCATTTAAACTTTGTGTATAGGGCTCATTTTAAAATTCAACACGAAGATCATTTTAAGTAAAATAAACTTAAATTTGATATTTTTTAAAGCTACAAAGTGATTTTGATTTTTAACCATTATTTTAAAAAATGTATTCAATTTATTTTTTTATTTCTTCTAAACTTTCTGTGAGTTTGAATCTTGGAAATCCAGTATTAAAGTACTTTTAATAAAAATAAAATTGAAGGGGACTTGTTTGTTTGAATGTTGAAGTAAAGCAACGTTAAGCGTGGGTAGTGGATTTATAAGTGACCATAAGTAAACAACACGTACTGAGTGGTTTGGTTTTTACTTCTAGAGAACATTACTCGGACGTTAAAGGGAAGTAGTTTAGAGGTGGCACTAACGCGTTGTCAAAACGTGCTAATAAATGCAATATTTGTATTTTTGGTACTTGGAAATCGTTGAGAACAAGTTTTTTTGAGAATTAAAAAAAAGTTACAATATAAATACTTTTCTATTTAAAATTTCTATAAAAATATTTTTTTATAATAACGCTCTTTGGGTGTAATTTCAACAGTTAATATACTATAAATTTTTTTTTTTAATTAATGAAGTTACTTTTTTTTTCTTTAACCTGACCTAGTATATCAAACTGGCTTCAACAAACAAGACACTTTATTTAACAAACTTTTCCTTTCCCCACTGCTCCTATTGTCTGGCTTATAATAGGTAATAGGGTTAAACAAAAATTACAGCATCTGTGCAATATTACCGAAGTAGTATTTTTTGTTAACTTGTTGCAGGACATTCTTTAGCTCCTTTACGATAACCGTAACAATTACGCTCTCTGGCGGCTGAGTTAGTAACCTTTAGTTTTATAGCTACTTCTTTCTTATGTATAACATCTCGTCAATCTTAATTATAGATCCAACAAAAGTAAATGACATAGACATAAAAAAATAAAATTTCTCATTTGTATTTTGTCATTCTAGCTGACCAAAAGTCCAAATTTTCAAGTACTTGATATACGAACAATAATGCTTGGATTAATGACTCAGATAACTACCTGCCCCATTAAACACAAAAAACATCCCCTATGACCCCCGACCTTCTCACACAGACAGTCAATTTCCAATCGTCTACCTGAGTAGATGTGCGTATGTAACTTTGTATTAGTGCTATTTTATTTAGGTTTTAAGGTAATTTCGTATAATTTACATAAACTAAAGTAAGAACTACGTATTAATTTAAATTTCATAAATATTTTTAACTTCTCGAAGAGTTTAGTAACACTTCTTCGTTAGTCTGAGAAATAAATAGGTAGACCATTCTAAAGCTTAGGTATTCCATAACTAAAACACAAAAAAAATCAATTCCCGATCGATCTCGCTCTTGAGAAAATGCTTTTTGTTGTATCTGTAAACTATTATAAATTTTAAGCAACAACGCCAGAGTAAAAAGAGTTTATAGAAATTTGTGCAATAAAATTCACAAGATTTAGAGTCCAAGCTTTAAAAATGAAAACATAGGAATATTAGGAATTAATTTTAAGTGTAGTCAGGTACAAAATCTTTAGTATTGCATCTTTGGTGTCTTGCATGTCTTTAACAATAGATTTATTATTATATTTCAGGTTTATCTAACATTCGAGTGTTGACTTGAAAACAGCTTTTTGATAAAATTCAAGAACAAACCTGTCTTAATTTTAATCAGAAGTTGGAATATATTAAAGACTATTTTACTAATTTGGATGAATTTTTAAAGGAGCAAATGGGTGAAATAAAGGGTAGATTTTCCAACTTTAAAGCGAGTATCAAAAATATATGGAAAGGCAAAGGATGCCTTTGAATTGCACAAAGTGCCTTCTACTCCCGACCTTTTCGCCCAGGCCAACCAACAAAAGACTTCGAAGATTCCAGTAAAAGGTCTAAACGCAGGAAAACTGAACAATTGCGCGAGTTGGTCCTCAAAACATTATCTCTTCCCTTTCTCCCAGAAGCAATATAACTTATGAAACCAATCACTTTTGATAACATTGAAGGAAAAGAAGGGGTGGAAAATATCTAAATTGCAAACTTTTTAAAAAAACTGACACAGGTTTATTTTATTTCGAATTCAAATGTAAAACTTGTTGTATTTTGCTATTAAAAAGAAATAAATAATAATTTAAAACTATTTTCGCGATTTGTACTTTTTTCTTGTTTTATTGAACTTTACGATTACCATTAGGACAACCTAATCTTACTCCGCATTAGTGATAGATATTTACTGTTTTGGTTGCCATTAATCATATGCCATTGTGAATAAAATAATATTATTCATGATGACGTTTGGATATTATTTTATTAAAAGAATAATTTAATGTACTGCATACTTTTTGGAATAAATAAGATTTTTATTTTTATACGAGTGAAGCTTCTGTTATGCACAAAGGCTTAAAAACAATCAGAAACATTTTTGACCAATATATTACGTATTACAAAGTTACCAAGGACAACATTTACGGCACAAATAATTATGGCCTTAATATTAAATTTTTCTAAAATATTTTTAAAAGTCAGGTGATCATGAGAATGTTTCAAATATAGAGTTATTGCATAACCAATTCCAGAGTTTTTGATGAGCTGGTGTCCTATCAACTCTTGTGGCTGTGTAAAAGAAATATGGTACGTCAACATCCTGGTTATACTCGGGATACTTCTACAGTCATTAACCTTCATGCAGAATCCTTTGGACATCTTTAAGAGAATCCTACACTAGGTAGACGCTGTGTATACCATTTCCTTGAAGTAATTTGACAGGATTAATGATGGGCTTCTTGTAAACAAACGTCGAGCTCTAGGCTTCGGTGACAACCTATTTGATAGCGTAGATAAAAAATTATTTAAAATAATATTTATTTACAATCATCCTTTAAAGCTTAAATAAATATGTACCAAAATAATTTTTATTTTATTAATTAGTACAAAATATTTATTTGTGCCAGTCGCAACATATGGTCTTGAGACAAAGGCTATAACCAAGAAGTACACCAATAACCTAAGGGCAATGCAAAGGGCACTGGAACGATCAATGCTTGTCGTTAGCTTACGAAACGAAATCCTTAATGAAGAAATAAGAAATAGAACAAAGATAGTGGAATTGATACAGCGAATCGCTGAGCTTAAGTGGCAATGGGTTGGGCATGTTGCCAGATTAAGTGTGGACAGATGGGTATCAAGGCTCCTACTCTGGAGACCACGGCAAACAAAGAGGAGTGTCGAGCAGGACACAGGGGTGATGGTTGGATGACGTTAAAAAAGTAGCAGGAGAAAGATGGTACCATACCGCGAAAGACAGAACACCCAGTTGCGAAAAATTTTACTTTTCGTAACTAGTTATGAAAAGTAAGATTTTTACAACGTTAATAAGTTTTAAAAAGTGTTACTTTAAATGTCAAAATTGGAAAAAATAAATGGCAGTATATCTGGCCTCTTTTACAGAAAATATTCTTAAACTAACTGCACAGATTTCGTGCAAATATATTGTTCAATGTTTCGATTAATTAAAGGATTTATGACTATTTCTCCACACTCGCAAGAATGTGTCTGATTTATTTATTATCATGCCTAGTTTAAATCTTTTTTAGTAAAAGATGCTTTAGATGGCAAGTTATGAATTTGTTCAGTAAAGATTATACTACATATTTATATTTTGTTTCCCCATTTAATTGCGTTTATTTTTTGTAATACTTGTTTTTCATATTCTTGAAAACCTTAAGTTTATAGTTTACCATTGTATATGCCTTTGTATCGTTATAATAAGTAAATAAAAAACAATAAAAAACAAAAAGCCAGAATAGGTAAAGAGTACCTAGGACAACAAAACTACTTTTATTAAAAAAGAACAAGCGACTGACAACACAAAAATATAATTACATTAATTCCGATTTAATTGGTGATTTATAAGTTATTTGTACTAACAAAACTTTCTTTTTAATCGCTCTCGTCACTTTACTGAAGAATATGTTTACAGCGTATGGTGGTTTAGAAACTAAACTTTAGGGATAATAAAGCCTTGTTTAATCCCGGTAGCGTTAAGAATTTTGCTGTCAATTTAATCGAACTAGAACGGCAAAGTTAAACCCAACAATTAATTAATACGCGAAGTCGATTAGCGAATAACTGTATTTAAAGAGATAAATCTCATTAAAGTTGAACGCTAAAATTAACATGCTTTAATTAATTTAAAAGTTGCTTTTGCCTTGTACCTTTTCCAAATCACGGTTGTTCATTTTTATTAAAATATGACCATATTCCTGCAGGTTTTTAATTTCATCTACAATTACGTACTGGTCAAAGATTTAATTTTCTAACTGTTAATTAACTATTACAAACTTATTAGTTGAAAAAAACAATTTTAGGCATTTTATTTCACACAGACGTTTACTCCAAAGAAAGAAAATTCAAAAATAAATGATTTAACAAAATTATTTTATTTGAAAAATTATATTTCTATTTATTAAGAAACATAACAATATAACAAATAATATGCATCGACATCTGTTTAAACAAAAAAAATTGCACAACATATTCTAAAAAAAATCTCACACCCGACAATAAGTAATATCGCTATGCCAGAGTTATGACGGCAACTTATAGGTTAAAAATAAACCTATTTATATGATAAAAAATAAAAAGGGTTACTTAACTTACCTAAATAGTCATAAATTTTAGTTTAATCCTTCTGTCTTTGGCACTTGCAAAATGATTGATTACTTCTTCATTGTAATTTACAATATTATTTATAAAGGCCTTTTAATACTTAACATGGCCAACGCAGAGAGTCTACCTTCCCCCACTGTGTTGCGTAAAAATGTCTTTATTCTATTTAATGTAGAGAAGCATCTCTCGCTCTCTACAGTTGTCATCGGTAACGTACACAAAATTGTCAACAAATGCACTGTTTACAAATTTACATTACAAAAACATACACCAACAAAAAATAAATTCCTAAAATCGTATATAATCCGTTCTATAATAACCGTATAACAAACAAACACCTTGAAAAATGCGCGGCTGTTGACCCAAATCATGCAATTACACTGCTTCGGAAAGCAGCGACTCAGCTCCGTTTAAAACAATGCGGTCAATGAAGGCAGGCAGCCCGGTTTTTGGCCAACAAACGAAACCACCGATCTGGAGATCGTTGCGCGAAGCTTGTGGAATCCAGTAATCGATCAACGAGTTTATATGCTTAGAATAATAAAGAAAAATTTAAAAGATTGAAAAAAAAAATAGTGTTTTTCATTTATATCATTATTATGTTTTTGTTCGGAAATTTTAGTCAAAAATATTGGGAGGTCATTGACCAAATGACCCACTGGAGAAGCCGCCACTGGGTAAACTAGGTTTTTTCAAGTTTAGTTTCAGTTGGTAATTTTTTTTATTGTGTTTTTTTACATTTTAACGACGTTTAACATGTTGATACACTGTTTTCCGTCAGGTTAGTGATGTTAAACAAGGTCGACATGAGGTTCGGATTTCACCTTAAACTGTCGATCTCCCCTGAATGACATTATCAGCATGTTTCAGTACTTGGACATCTTTGGCGGAACTAGGAATCTTAAAATGGTAAAATCAAAATTTTAAAATTTTGGCTCGCCAAAGAGATGCAGGGACACATCAAAAAATTGTCAATTTTAGAATGACCCTATAGTTTCTTAGTTAAAAGAGATACAGAAAAAAATTTTATGCAAAAGTTTATTTATAATAATTCTTAAATAATTTGTCGTTTTCAGAATGAGTTTACAGGTTTAATGAAACACCCTGCGTATTTTGATTTAAAAAAATTGCATATAGTCCAGTAAATAAAGGGATATTTAAGCTTGTAAATAAATCTGTAACCCTTGTGGCGCAATTCTTGGGTCTTCGGAGATGCTTTCGAGCGAAAAAAAAGTTTATTAACATTAAAAGGTGGGAAAGGGCTAAAAATAGTCCCCAAGGCCCGAAAAATGGCTTTCCCGCTAATATCTGCCAAAATATGCGAATTGGAGAATTTTTGTTTAGACAAAAACTGAAGATCGCCTTATAATCTACAAAAATGGTCCCTATAATTTTTTTTGAAAAATCAATAGTTTTCGAGATAACGGGACCCAAAAGTCTCCTCATTTCAGATGCCGCTCTACCGCTAAAATGCCGCTATCTTCATGGATTTATTTATAAGCGAGCGGACGAATAGTTCCATTACTCGGGCAATAATGTAAATTTTTTAATCATTCAAAGTTCATCGAAATGGGAAAATCCGTACCTATCATTGCATATAAGTTTGGATCCATTTTGATTTTTCTAGAATATTAAAAAAAAGCAGTCAAAGTGTTTTTTCACAATATTTTGTGAGTATTTCATTAATTTATTGGTATATTTTATAAAAATGGTTTGTTTTAACATTTCTTTTTTATAATGAGACCTTAGCAAGTGTTCAATTATCCCAAAAAATTTTCTTTACCATCTTTCTTGCGTTTTGATAAAAAAATGTTTTTCTCATCTGCATTTTTTATTAAGAAACTACTACTACCACATCTATCCAGTGTGGAATGTTATGGATTTTTTGACGGCCGTTTTTGCGAAAAATATTGGTGTTGCGAAAAAATGGTAAGGGCCATTTTTGTAGATTTCGACGTGATTTTTATTTTTTGTCTGAACAAAAAGTCTCTTATTTGCATATTTGGCAGATATTCGCGCGAAACTCAATTTTGGGACTTTGGGGGGTCATTTTTAGCGGGTTCTCACGTCGGAATCGTGATAAACTTTTTCTCGCTCGCATCCGCGAAGACCTAAGAATTGCGCCACAAATGAAAACTGCACAGATTTATTAACAGCTTTGTGTACTTTCAGGTCTTTAGTTACTGGCCTAATATTAAATTTTCTTTTTTAAAATATAACACACCATAATTAATAATGGTTTTCTATAATATTTATTATTATTTAGAACACAGAGTGCATTGAAAACTTCTCCGTTGTTTTCAATGCACTCTTGACATCTTTTTCGAACAGATTTTTAGGCATTTATGATGTGTAATGGTTTTATTTCTGCAAAGGCTTCATAAATCGTTTGATCAAGTTGTTGTCGGACTAAGATGACTTTTTTATGAATTTTATATTCCAACACTCCCCAAAGAAAAAAAATCTGGACGTGTTAGATCCGGAGATCGTGGTGGCCACTTTATAGGTCCCTGTGTTTCTATCCAACGATTTCTAAAGTTAATATTTATATACTCTTTTATTTAAAGAGCGTTGTGGGTAGGGAGAACATTATTAGGGATATCGAAAAGGTTTGATTGAAGTATGTCTAGATGTCTTTCTGCATTTAAATTTTCTTTAGAACAGCGATACACCAGTACCAGTTTATTTTGAAATAAAAAAAAACAACCTACATTTTTCCTAAATCGACCTTGTTGACAAGCAGGTCATACCACGTGGGGATTTGTGTAGTTCCAATGTCTTTCATTATGTCAGTTAAGAATACCGCAACTTGTTATTCGTCATTTATCTGACCAAATATTTTTTTGTGAAAAGAACGATATTCTTTTTGAATGTTGATAAGTCATTTTCACAAATTAATTTGTCAAAATAAAATTTACGTTAAATGTTAATAAGAACTAGAATGTCGACATAGTTTCGCTTTTAGGATATTAGCTTTTGTTTCATAGCCAACTATGGCTTAAATTAGATTAATTTAAAATCCAGTGACAAAATTTCAATTTTATCACATCATTACCAGGGTGCAAATATTGGGTAATAATAACAACACAGGGAAAAATATTTATAAGACGTCAAAATTCTTTGTTTTAGTTTCTACTTTTTTCATGAAAGTAGATTTTTATTTCTAAAATTGACTTTAGAAAATAAAATAAGGGTGTGTGCGTAAGACGACCAAAAGCAAAAATTTCACAAAGGCGAGATTTCCTATAAACCTTTCACAATATAACATCCGCATATCTTAAATTTAAGACGCTAAAAGAATTGATACATAATAGTCAATACAGTATGCATTTCGTTATATCTCAAAACTTAGAACGTTTAGAATATACGTTCATATGAAGTTTAATTCTTAAAATGAACCCAAAAATTGCCCCCTTAAATATTGACATTCAATTAAAAAACACCCTGTATAAAGTAAGCGCTCGGGATAATTTGACCCCGTTTTACTGCTCTCGGTATCCACCTTACTGCCAGCCCTTTTGGATTTAGAGGCCTTAGGGGTTTAACGTTAAGTGACCTAAATGGCTGACATGTTATCGATGACGATTTTTTCCCAAAAATTTTGCACCTTCACCCCTTATTGCTACTCCCTGTATCCAATTGGTTGTCAGCCTGCGCAAATATTTAGCAATACTAAATAAACATGTTTTTCGGGAGAAACCCCATATTACTGATGACGATAATTTTTTGGCTCTAGCTCTCCGTCTAAAAGAATGTATGGTCACAATGATTGGTCAGTAATTCAGATTAGTTCTGGATGTATTTTTTACAGTTTTTTTCTGATTAGCTTTGCAGCATTTACCTATTATGTTGCAAGTAGCAGTTAAATGTTGCTTTATTATTTACCATCCAACTAAAACTATTGCAATTTATTAAAGATAATTTTTTAAAGTGTTAAATACCTTAAAATAGGTGCAGTATTTAAAAGTAAATTAAAACTTTAGGCGGCAGCGTTTAAATCACTTAAACTAAAGCGGCAGTTCAAACTTAATTTATAACTTATCTAATGTATTCTATGCGAATATCCCTGGTTGACGGTTATCTCGTTAGATGAGTCGTTACAGTTAACTTTTATAGCAATAATTAAATGCAACTTAACTATACTAACATTATGTTACTTTAGTTATATATTTAAGTTTTATTTTATTTCTTTTAGTAAAACTCATTATTTGATTACGGATTGTATTCTTGTCGGGGTTTTTGAAATATAATTAAGTGCATTTATTACAATTCTCAAATTAAAAAAAATATATATTTGGTAAAACTAAAAATTAATGTTGGAATTCCTAACCTCTTTTGTTACAGCATGCATTGTTTAGGTTCTAAATTAAGTCCAAATTTTAATTTAATGGTCAGTATTTCAAATAAAGTTGAAGTAAAGTTTTTTTTTTTATTTTAAACGTCAATAACAGGACTTTTAATTAAATTTATATAACATTTTTGTCTAAATGCAATATTTTTCGAGTTATAATCAAAAAACTGAATTTTCAGGATTTTTTCAGGGTATACTTCTGGAAAAAAAATTGATTTTTTTTAATTTAGGGTTTTTTTCAAATTATAAGTGATTTGGGATTCAAATGAATAAAATAAATGACTGAAAAACCCAAAAATTCCATTAAAAAAACATATATTTTTTTCCTATTTTGGACTGAGTTTTTTTGTCAAAATTACATTTTCGTTTATATCTCCTTTATTATTTTTCTTATCAAAAATATGTATATAGCTTTTTTGTAGACAATTTAAAAAGCTCTATTTTTTGTTTTATAAATTTTTTGTATCTCTTATAGTTTATATAGTCGTAGTCCAAACATTCCGTGGTAGCAGGTTTCTGCCGGTAAATTTACCGTGTCGGTTTTTAGGGGTTTTTTCGATTTTTTGCTTGACCCCCAATTTTGACTTTAGATTCGTATTCAGTGCAAAAAAATACGCAAGAATATCTTAGTCCAACACCCACCACACACCACTTTTTTTGTGGACCTGTGTTATTTTAATCTAATTTTGACTTGCCCTATATATACCAAGTGTACGAAACACACACTAAAAAAATGTATGACAAACCCCTGAAATGGGTCAATTTAAACCATCTTACTCATATCTAAAATTGCTTTTTTTTAGCTGGTAGAGGCGTCAAAAATCTTAAGAAATATTAATTTGTCCTAAGTATTCTAAAACGTGCAAATTAATATCTATGATTTTTGCTCTATAGTCAGACACTTTAAAATGACTTTTTTTGTCGACCGGTTATTGGCTTAACAAACTGAAAATATATGAAAATAAAGTTATCTTAAAAAATTAAAAACCTTTTTTAACTTTTACCATTGTTTGCTTTGCCGGAGACAAATATTTTTTATTTCCCGGGAGCATCAGATAACTGTAATAACTAAATAAAAAGTAAACATTGGAAGTTAGTAAAGTAAACATACACTTATTAAAGTTTTTTAAAAATAAAACTCTGATGTCTCGGTATTACTTAAATGGTTGTCTGCACTTAAAATGTGCGTCAATAAATCTCGGTGGTTAGTAACAGAAGAAGTATTTTTTGTAAGAACTTACCACAAAAATATATCACACATATTTAGATCTAAAAAAATGGTTGCCATTTTACTGCTGCATCATTTTTTCTGATAATTCATCAGTTGGGATTTGGTTATATTAATATGTATGTCCAGCAGCAACGGCAAGATGGGGTAAGGCACCATCATGCATATACCATAGTTTCCCCAGGGTGAAAGTATCAAATTTTTCAGAAGAATTAATAATGCATTTTGCAAGTAATTTAGGGACATATTTTCATTTAAGTTGTCTCAAATCGCAATAGGACCAATAAAGTTGCGATCGATAATGCCTCCCCAAATATTTATTTTAAATGTGACTGGATATACTATAGACTATTAATAATGTACTTCAGAAAAGAACTACAACGTTAAAGGACTTTTATGGTTCCATACGTTTAACTGGCCATAAAATATGAAAACACCACAAAGTGGCGGTGCACTTTTGAGATGGGGGTGAATTTGTCCACTTTTCAGTTTTTTACTTTAAAACAACTTTTATGGACTTTTTGTACACATACGTTAAATAAAAGTTTTAAATTAAATTTTCAATCGAAATGTCACCTTCTAAAGCCCAAAATGACATGCAAAACTACCGAAAAAATACAAATTTCTTATTTTTTTGAATTTTGTCTCATAACTTTTTTCCACGTAAATTTATGCGAAGGTAATGCTTTACAGAAAAAAGGTGTTTATATGTTCTTTAACACGGTTTTCGGTAAAGGGTTGAGGATTTATAGTAACAGAGATTTTTTAAAGTTGGCTACTCTCATCGTTGTCACGGATTTATTTTTTTATTTCAAACTTTGTCCATTAACTTTTTCTCCTGCCGATCTTGATATACACCATATGATGTAAAAAAGAGAGCTTATCTTACGACTTTTAAAAAGGTGCCTATAAAAGTGTGTAGGATTAATAGTAACAGATATTTTGTTTTTTTTTTAATTTTAAAATTTTATCGATAAACTTCTTCTCCTTATTTATGTCACCTTTTTACTGTTTACTAAATATTATGACATTATTAATTTATGAAAAACTTATAGCCCAGTGAAGAAGTTTTCTGCGAAAAATAGTTAGAAGTGTACGAAAAATATGAGCGATTGGACGCGGTTTGCAATTCTGAAATACTAAAAAAAGCTATTTTGTTTTTTGATGATAACTCAAAAATTATGCAAGATAGCGGGAATTGCAAAATAGATTCTTACTCATTTCGAAACGGGTGCGCGGAGCCCTATTTTTAGCAACAAATTAAAATTATACATTTTTAAGTCATAGATCCGGGAGTTACAAGTTTTTTATCGGAAATTTTCTCCTCTTTAAGGTGCTTTTATGCAATTCCCGCTATCCTGTATAGTTTTTGAATTATCATTAAAAGACAAAATGGCTTTTTTTGTTTTTTGTTAAAAACAATTTAAATTTTTATTTGCAGAAAAAAATCGATACGCCAAATCAGAATTGCAATCCGCGTCGAATGAGCCATCATCATATTTTTCGTACCCTTCTAACTATTTTTCGCAGAAAACTTACTTCTTGACTAGACTATTAGGCAGGTTTGAAAAAAAAAGGAATTAAATTACATTTTTCTTTATAGAAAACTTCTTCCTATTATGTGTTTTGCTGCCTGAAATTTATATATGTTTATTTTTAGATATTAAAATTGTTTTAAAAATTTTAATAATAGTATTAAATTCTTCGTGAGATCTTAAACATTTTCTACAGAACATGAAGCAATTTAATCTCAATCTGCAGCCATGGTTTTTGTTACATCTTTTGGTACATCCACAGGCTACCTTGCGGTATAGAAGATTTAATAATGAAAACTGGTATTAGTACATGTTTTAAAGTTTGCCAACCCCAGTTAAGTGCATAAAAGAGTCTGACAGTTCAGCCTCATACTTTAAAAGGTCATAACTGGCTTATTAACTATTACTTCCACATACTTTAACCAGGTAACGCTTTAAAGGTCATAAAGTAGGCTTTCTTTTTCATGCCATATTGTATATATACCTAAATTCACATGAATGAAGGTCATAGGACAAAGTTTGAAAAAAAAAACATTAAAAACTAGAAAAAAAAACAATAAGAGTAGCCAACTTATAAAAAATTTATATCAGTTACTACAAATCGTAAGGACTTTTACCAAAAACCGCTTTAAAGAACATGATAACAGCTTTTTTCCTGTGAGGCAATACATACACATAAATTCACGTGAAAAAATGTTATGGGGTAAACTTTAAAAAAAAGGAATGCATTTTTTTCGTTTTTTTTTTTTTCTTCTTTGCTTGCTTCTATTAAATGTTTTTGTTAGGAAATTTAATTTTGAACAATTTTTCTGTTAACGTAAGTGTATAAAAAGTGCATAGAATTTAAGTTAAATTTTAAAAACTGAAAAGTGGACAAATTCACCCCTCTTACAAAAATGTACCCCTTTAAATGGTAGCAATGGTAGCAATAAATATTTTAGGATCAATAAAACATATGAAACAATAAATCCCCTTTAACGTTGTAGTTCCTTTTATCCCTCTGTTTGTAAAATAGTCAATAGTCTAATATTGCTGAATAACCTGATGCCAAGTAAACAAAAAAAAGGCTTAAAAAATTGTAATTTTATCGGTTAACGCTGGTAATTTAAAAATCAAAAAAATGCTTTCCTGCTAAAGTAACTTATAACAAAATATTTTATTTGGTTTCAGCTATATTTCGAGCTGCTGCTGAGGCAGGTCCAAGTGATATTCTGAAATTGTACAACGCTGCTGGTCAGCTGCTCAATATCAGTGGGGACCTACATCCTAACACCAAGGATACACCTTACTCGCTACAGGTACTTATTTATAAAACTTAGAGTCCGGGTAAATCTGTAAATTACTGTTAAATGATTTTGGAACGTCATGAATCGAGATGAAACATTTTGCATACTCTTAAGAAATAGATCAACTACCAAGTGTCGAAAAGGAATAATGGATCCCACGAAAGGTGGTGTTTTTTACCCCATTTTTTACCCTTTTTACCCCCAAGCATAAAGTTATTTTAAAAAAGTGTCTTTTTTCGTGTTTAACGGTTCATATGGGTTTTTTGGGCCACTAAGTTCGAAAATGATATTAGAAATTAGTTTTAAGGGCAAAGAAGGGCTATATTCACCCCTTTTTTACCACGTACTCCCCTAAAACATACATTTCGCTTAGAAAGAGTTTTTTTCTATTTTTAATGGTGCATGAGTCTTTTGGGCCACTAAATTCAAATATAATACCAGGAATAATAATAAGAGGGGTCAGTTTTGGTTAGTTTATCCCTATTGTAATTTCTTTTACCCTATAGACATATTGTTTTCTAAAACTACCGTTTTTTTTTTAATTTGGAGGAATGATGTAGGTTTATTGGGTCGTCAATAAGTTAAGTCAGAAACGATATACAAGGGGTTAAATTTTCCGTAAAATACGAACTTGCTCTTATTTTTTTGATATACAGGGTGTCCCAGAATATGTCGGCAATCTCGGAATCTAATTGAAAACCTAAAAATATTATGACAAGTTCCCATAAACTTTTTTCCTATGAGCCTCCCCTACGGAGATACAGGTACATAACGGACGCCCCTGAAAATCGTTTTTGTTTAAATAACTTTTAAAATACTAGGCGTCTTCTTAAAATGAACCCATTAAATCATATTTGGCTTATTTAGTTTGCCAGGGACGGACAAGCTCTGAAACAATAATAGCAATTTTTTTAACACCCTGTATGATAAAGGTTCAACAATATTATTTTTGGATAGCTTTAACCTTAAACTAAAAAAAGGTACTCTTGATTGACATCGATAAAAATTAACTGTTTACGAGAAATAAAATATCATGGTTGGTATTTTTTTTACATTATACAGGGTGTTTTCTAATTGTACGTTAATATTAGGGGAATCAATTATTGGATCCATTTTAAGAAGAAAACTTCATATGACATATGTCCTAAACGTCTTAACTTTTGAGATACAGGGTGGTAACATTTTCAAAAATAAATCATTTATTATTAATATCTGTAATACCACTTTAGATATTTTAATGATATTTGGCATACATGTACTATGTATCAAGAAGCATTTTTTGGAGTGCCGCATTTTTTTTTATTTGCCAAATTAGGCAGGTCAAATTCTGTACGAACGCCACTGGTGGAAATAAAAAAAAAGTGGTACATTAAAAAAGGCTTCTTGATACGTAGTACTTATATGCCAAATTTCATTGAAATATCTTAAGTGGTATTACAGGTTTTAATAATAAATGATTTATTTTTGAAAATTTTACCACCCTGTATCTTATAAAGTTAAGACGTTTAGGAAATACGTTCATATGAAGTTTTCTTCTTAAAATGGACCCAAAAATTGAATCCTGTAATATTAACGTACAATTAGAAATTTATTTCTCGTAAACAGTTGATTTTATCAATGTCAATCAAGAGTTCCTTTTTTTAGTTTAAGGTTAAAGCTATCTAAAAATATTATTGTTGAACCTTTATCATACAGGGTGTTAAAAAATTGCTATTATTGTGTCAGAGCTAGTCCGTCCCTGGAAAACTAAATAGGCCAAACATGATTTAATGGGTTCATTTTAAGAAGACTTATCTAGTAAACATCATATTAAAAAAATATTAAATTATGCCTAGTATTTTAAAAGTTATTTAAACAAAAACGATTTTCAGGGGCGTCCGATATGTACCTGTATCTCCGTAGGGGAGGCTCATAGAAAAAAAGTTTATGGGAACTTGTCATAATATTTTTAGATTCCGAGAGATTGCCCACATATTCTGGGACACCCTGTATGTTAATATGGCTCCAAAAAAATTAAAAAATATGAATTTCTTAAAAGCGCTATCTTTTTTTTTGTCTTAAAGATCTTAAACTTCTTCTTTTTTTATGAACTTTAATGCTATTTTAATTCTTTTTATGCTTTTACGTTTTAATATTTTTTTGGGCCGCATTAATGGATATCAAAAAAGAATGGCAGATTTAGATTTTACAGGAAATTTTACAATAAATGTAATTATTAAATATTTTTTAGCTTTATTTAAAGTCTGGAAAAAAACCCTTTTACATCGTTTTCATAAATTTTGGCAAAAAGCAGGTCTTTTATTTTAAAATGAATAGGTATGTATTTTTCTTAAGTTTCTATACTTAACTTTAATGCCAATAGATTTATATATTTAAAGAAAATATTTTTGTAATGAGTGATTTTAATTATTTATTTGAATTTCAGGAATTTTAATTTAGTAAATTATTTATATTTAGGTTTTTAACTTTTTTATGTACAGGGTTTTCCTGTATAATTGCGCACCCCTTAAAAATAAATAGATAGGAAAAAATAGTTTATATGAAAGTTGCAGGATTTTTCATGAAGATTTTTATGGTGTAAGATAGAAAAACAAATAATGATCGGAAAATTAACAAATCACTATCAACTTCGTTATTTTAAATAAAAGACCCTGTATATGATTGAAAATTCAAATTCTGCCAATCTTCCTTTTTTCAAATATATATAACTTATGTTCGGATAAACGAGTTGCAAGTTATTTGAATTTAAAATCTGTTCTTATAAGCCATAGTTAGCCATGGATACAACCCAAAGTTTTGCAAAGTTAAGTCGCGTTAGCCATGGTTCGTCTTGGAAACCAAACAAAAATATAAATATTTGACAGAAGTCAATTTTGGGTTGTAGAGTCTTCGCCAATAGTAAAGAGTACAATGACGTCAAATGCGCACAAACCGATATTCACCGAGGCAGCAACACGTGGGTCAGTGCAGTGTGTACTATCCGGACATCCGCATCGGTAGCGTGTTTATATTGATGTGAATATTACGAAACTAAAATTATTGTGTGGTTTATCTTTGAATTTTTATGTGTGTTAGTGTGATTTATTAATTGTTGTGACTGTTTGGTGAGTTTCTGTTTCGATGCGCCTTCTTCAATTTAATTTTATTTGGAAGTATATTTTACAGTAGATTCTTTGGAAATTGTTTACAAAACGGTTTTCTGCTATTTTAGCGATTTTTAAAAAAATTATATAGACACATTCTAGTACTTACCCGGAATAAAACCCTACCTACGCAGATGGAAAATATCCTATATTTTTCTTATTTTTTTAGTTTACAATCTTGCGGGACAGGGAAGCGAATAGGGGTGCTGGGTGGGGTAAAAATATATTAGCTGCTAGTAATTTACTCAAATCACATTTATCACAACACAATTTGTTAAATTACACTAAAAAACAGTTTTTTCTTGAAAATTAGCAAAAAATTTAGAAAATACTGAAAGAGATCTTTAAGAAGTAGGTAAGTGTTTGGAAAATATTGTTTGTATGAAAATTAATATTTTATTTCTTGTAAAAATGAGACAAATCGGAATCTTAGTTAAATTAAAAGAAGCATACACATTTGTTAAACAAACCCAAACTCAAAATGCTATATTGTCTGAAAATGGTAAGCAATTTTATTGACCAAGCTGGAAATGATATTTGTTTACAAAACGGTTTTCTGCTATTTTTGGATTAAATGGCAAAATTTTCATATAGTCGTATTCTAGTTTCCTCAGGGATTGCAAATATACCAGCGCAGAAGAGAAATTATGTGTTTTAATATTTTTTATTTCGATTTTAAAATTTATAATTACCATTGATTTCTTCATATAATGCGAAAACTCCCCTTTATGACAAGAAACAGCAAGAAATTATTTTTAAGGTTAACCGTGCAGTGTTGCCAAATCTGGGTCTTTTCCAATACGTCCCCGCATTTTTACGTCTGAAATATAATTGGGTAAAATAAAAAGCCTCTTTGCTAACCAGAACTAACCATGACCGACCTTTTAGACAAATTTAAAAACTCTTAGTTCTAGTCGGTCATGGTTAGTTTTGGTTAGCAAAGCAGCTTTTTATTTACCCCAATTATATTTCAGACAGACAGAATGTCAAAAACTGGCAACACTGTAAACCCCCAAGTTTTTTTTTCCTAAAATTTTAAAAAATACACATTTTTTTTGTGCGCACGTTAATTCATATTCCTAATAAATAACAGAAGGCGTGTATACCAAATATTAACCATATAATAGTAAAATATCAGAAAACCGTTTTGTAAACAATTACCCTGGAAAAAATCATCTACTAAAAATATTTAAAGACAATTATATTTTGAATAATCATACATCATCAATATTTACTGATTAAAATTAAATAAAAAAATTAAAAACGTAATTATTTCAACAATTTCCATAATTACACATGTGAACCGTACGCCGCCACTGCCATTTAATATCGAAACCTGCTGCAAAGAAAGACGGCGAGACCACTCTCTCAGTTTATTCGCGAAGCAAACGATGACGTCAAAGTATTCTTTACTATTGACAATTACTCTATCCATGGCTAACTATGGCTTATAAGAACAGATTTTAAATTCAAATAACTTGAAACTCGTTTATCCGAACATAGATAAGTTATATATATTTGAAAAGAGGAAGATTAGCAGAATTTGAATTTTCAATCATATACAGGGTGTTCCATTTAAAATAACGAAGTTGATAGTGATTTGTTAATTTTCCGATCATCATTTGTTTTTCTATCTTACACCATGAAAATCTTCATGAAAAATCCTGCAACTTTCATATAAACTATTTTTTTCTATCTATAAAAATAAAGATTTTAAAGGGGTGCGCAATTATACGGGAAAACCCTGTACAGTAAACAAAAACAACAATATTTTTTATATTATATATATATATATATATATATATATATATATATATATATATATATATATATATATATATATATATATAACCCTACATAAACAAAAACAATATATATATATATATATATATATATATATATATATATATATATATATATATATATATATATATATATATATATATATATATATATATATTGAATAAAAAACAAAATTATGTGTATGTATGTGGTGGGTGTACAGGGGGTAAAAAAGGGTGAAATCAGCCCTTCTTAGCCTTCAAAAGTAATTTCTAATATCATATTCGAATTCAGTGCCCCGAGAAACCTATATGAACCGTTAAACATAAAAAAGACACTTTTTTAAAATAGTTTTATGCTTGAGGGTAAAAGGGGTAAAAAACACACCGCTACGAAGGATTTAATATTCCTTTCCGACACTTCGTAGCTGATCTGTTTCTAAAGAGAATGCAAAAGGTTTCATCTCGATTCATGTCCTTCCAAAAACATTTCTAGATTTGAAGTGTTTTTAAACAGATTTACCGGTATTATTAACGGTAAAATTTAATAACATAGTAAGATTAGCCTAATAAATTAAACATAAATACTTGTGCAGTAGGGTAAAGCAAAACAAGCAATTGCCTGTTACTTATTTACACGTAAGAATTGCTTTTTTTTAATCTTTAAGGTCCGCATTTTGGTAAAATAAACACTTTGTTACCTGGAAAGTAAGAAATAGTTAATGTTTTATTTACTTATTTAAAATTTAAGTTTAGTATATGGTTTCCCATTTGTAATTTAAAAAAAAAAACTGATTGTTTATAAACAAGTGGTTCTATGATATTATGTTCCCTAATATTTTAGGAACTTGTTTTAGTTATTTCTAAGTAAAATATGAAAAAGATTCTAGATTTTTAACTTTCTCTCTGTCTTTTTGATAAAAATGGACTACTTTTTTTAACAATGAGTCTAGCTTATTAAAATCAGGAGTATAGTGCCAAATAGCATGATCAAATAGTAATATTTTTAAACGCATTGAAATAAGCAAAATAAAAACTTTTACTCATAAAAAAAATAAATATTCTAATAATAAAACATATATCTGTAAAACCAAAAAAAAGTCAGTCTTTGGTGTACCTACCCCACAAAATATATGGCATAGGGTCTAAAATAGGGTTCTTACTATTTTAAACAATTTATCCCGTATAACAGTCACCCAAATAAATTTACTATACCATGTAAAAATATTATTATTTAAAAATATTTTTAAATTTATTTTCATTGATATCAGCTAAGGTATTCCTGACCACTGCTCCTTTATATATTTTTCATTTTTTTAATAAATTTTATTTTAGCCTTAAAAGTGTAGTGCAAAAAAGTCCTTTAGACGTAAGATTCATAGAGAAGGCTACATTGAAGTGTCATGAACGTGATTTATTTTAGAGCTAACGTGACCTATATGTGTTGCCTCAACTTTAGATTTATGATAGGACTATTTACGTTCAACTAAAACCACAATATGTCATTATTGTACAGTTGTTACATCGGTTGACATCGTACTTCTTAAAGAGACTTTTTTTGTCTTTGTGATTTATGTGACATGTATACACTATGACAAATAATTTATTTAAGAAGTTTTATTTTGCAAGCTTTTATTTAACTTGAAATGTTTGTTGTATGTTTTTATATATGTTTGTTCGAGTTAACTTTTGCAACTGAATTTAAAAGCAGTTATCTTTAAGCTCTTGAGCCGAACTTTACCTTTAGTTTGGATGACAACGCGTGGTTAGCTAAGTGAAGTCATTCTACTTTCAATATGACGGACCGCCCAAGATGACCGGACTAGTAGTTTTTTATGCTCTCTCAAGCTTTCGCTCAGGTCTGACATGACGGGCTTCTTAACAAACTTCCTTCTTACGGTCTTCTACCTAAGCTTTGCTCTTGGCCCTCCAGTTTCTTTTCTACTCGACCTATATCAGTTACTGTAGATGGTCATTCTTTCAACTTCTACCAAATTAATGCTGGGGTGCCCCAGGGCTCAGTGCTGGCACCCACGCTTGTTTTTCTACACATTAATGATCTTCTCTTATCCACAATCAATCCCGTTCATAGTTTTGCTGACGATAGTACCCTCCAGTCTAGGATTCAATTTCTTAAGCCACCATGTACTCAGATTTGGGAAACAAGCGCAGGTCAATGCAGATATCTTTTTCACAAGACCCAAAACTTATCTTGGGGCGCAAAAAATCTTGATCAGTGTAATGCCTCGAAAACATAGTCATGTTCGCTGTCCTGGAAAAAGTCTGCCAATGCTCATCCGTTACATATGGGCGGCCAAGCTCTGCAGAACAAATGATCGTTTAATCTTGTCGGCGTTACCTTTAAGAATAACGTCAACTGGCACAAACACATTACATCCATAGCCTCGGCAGCTTCAAAAAAGCTTGGATTTCTCTTTCGAGCCAGAAAGTATTTCTCTTCTTCCAATCTGTATACTCGGTATTTATCTCAAATCAGATCCTCTTTAGAATATTGTTCTTATGTCTGGGGAATGACGTCCCCTACAACACTTGGCATTCTGAACTCCATTCAAAGAAGAGCCGTTCGTCTTATTAAAGATCCCAAGCTTACAAAAAGGCTTCCTCTTCTTGCCCACCGTCGAGCTGTAGGGGATCTGTCGCTTTTCTATAGGTATCTTCACGGCTTCTGCTCGGAGGAGTTGACCAGTATAATTCCTTCTCTGGCAGCTCCCAGCAGAGCAACACGTAGTGCAACTTTTATGCATCCTTTCACAGTTCAGTTAGAGAGGCCCCGAATTTCCCGCTTTCTTCGTTCCTTCATCCCTAGTGTGTCAAGACTATGGGATCTGCTGCCAGCAGAAGTTTTTCTTTCTCCTCCCAATCTCCAAATGTTTAAGTTCCGTGTGAAACTCCCTCTCACCACACTTAAGAAACCCACGGTACGTTAGTACTTAGGCATCAGCCTTCATGGACTGTCCCAAGATAAAAAAAAATCCTATGAGTATCAAATGACTTTTAAAATCTGTGTTTAGTTTAAAGAATTGTAGAAAGTTAAAATTATTATTTGCTTCGGTTAAAAATTTATTTGAATAAATTACCTTCGTTTTTTTCCATTTCCATGACCATTTTATAGGGTTCTGAGTGCGCTAGAGTAATCTATTTTGCACTTTTCTTGCATTTTGTATTAAAAAAATTCCTCCGGATATTTCCAGTTAATATACAATGCCAAAAGAACCTTCAAAACTGCCTGTGTTAAATCGAGTTTCTAACGATTCAGTTGGTGACATTGACGACTAAATAGTTAGCATAGTTGCGTTGCATTGTTGTTACCATAGAAATGTTTGTGAACCTGATTGCTAATAAAAAGATGTAAAACCAGTTACAGAGCAATGTATTTTAAATTATATTTTTTTACTGTATATTTCTTTTTTATTTTTTACACATATAAGATATGTACAAGAACCGTTTGCAATCTTAGGATTGAACAGTAGCACATTTTTTTTTTTTTTTATGTGCTCTAAGCTCTATTTTTTGGTAGGATTAAAAAAATTAAAATTTCAGATGAATTCTACCCATGTTTTTAAAGTTATTAAGGTGTAAACTCAAGCTAAATATCAAAAGGTATCCCCATACTAAAAAGTGTTTTTTAAAATTTTAAGTGCAAGAATGTTAACAAAAAATCTAAACCAGAACGAGCTGTATTAAGAAAACTGATTACCTTTTAAAAAGTAAAACTCTGTAGTCAATTACATTGTAACTAGGACTGGTTCTACTAAATACGTCATTTTATTTTTAATTTGAATAGGAGTATATGCCCGTTATTCTTTTAGGTGGTTGCAGCAAACGGTTTAGCAATGCTCCAAGAATCAACATGTGCCGATCTTAAGGCCCTGGAAGCTCGTGTATCTGCTGTAGAGCGGCAAATGCGTGCGGAGCTTCCACTTCCGGCAGCAGTAGAGGAATTACGCAGAGAAGTAGACGCTTTTCGGGAGAGATTGGAGACGGATGAGAGTCTGAGCTGGCTCGGTATGTTGGAATAATTTTTGTTTTGATTTTATTATTATTTTTATTATTTTGATTTTATTTTAATTATTTTAATGTAGTCCAGGCGGGATCTTTTAAAATACTAGGCGCTTTGGACATTTTGAACATGCAGATAGATTTTTGCGGAAATGTGTCCGGGCTAACTCGAGAAACAATAATGTCTATTCCCTCCAAAAAAGTGTAATTTAAGGCGTGAAACATCGGAATATAACATTTTTTATAAAAAAATCAGCATTTTTTGTATTTTCTCATCTATAACTCTACAAATTTTGATCGTAGAAGAAAACTTTATAGTATATTAAAGTTTCTTTATAAAATTTTTTCTAAGATGGAATTAGTGAGAAATATAAAAAATAATGTTGCTATTATTTGGCGTAAAATTGCAAAAATGGAGATAATAACCACCTTTTTTTCACGATTTTTTTGGAGCGTTTTGTTTACACTTTTGCTTTTTATGAATTTAAAATACCACCAAAAAGTATGGGGCCAATCGATCGAGTAGTTTATGCACAATAATTTGTTAATTCATATTTTGTTTTTTTTTTTAATTTTTCACGTTCCGGAAAAGAGAATTTTCCACAGAATTGTGTATTTATTTTGCTTATAAGCAAATTAAATTACTTCCAGACTTTTTAATAATAAAAAAATGTACTGTGCTTCTACCTAGGAAGACGCTTTTTTAAAGACCCACAACGTTGCGTTTGGTAGCTCAGCCTTGGAGAAATAACCGGTCATGGTTGACTGTTGTTTATGACAGTTTAACAAAAAATAAATTGCAGATTTTAAGACCAATGGCTTCATTTTATCGAGTACTTTTTAGGCTCTTTTTCAAATTAATTCGTGAATAAATTCATAGATAAACTCCAAATATTGCAAAGGGAAATTTAAATTATGCATACAATTTTTAAAGAACAAGGGTCACCACGTAACACCCTTTATAAAAATTTATAATTTACCCTAGATTATAAAAAAATATGATTTAAGATAACATATGTTTATGTATTTTTACTAGCCAAATATGAGTATGTTATAAACAATTAGCAAGTGGTCTAGCTTATATACTATATAAAAAAAGTTGAGATTTTTACAATAAAAAAATTATATATATATATATATATATATATATATATATATATATATATATATATATATATATATATATATATATATATATATATATATATATATATATATATATATATATATATATATATATATATATATATATATATATATATATATATATATATATATATATATATATATATATATATATATATATATATATATATATATATATATATATATATATATATATATACAGCAGGTCATATTTATTTGGACAAATATAAAATTATCTTTATTGTTTTGTATAAACAAATAGTTCACTATTTACGTTATCGTAAATACATAAATATAATCTGTATGGAATGTACGTTTGGAATTGTAGTAAAATATTCGTGATATTTTTTTTTCTCTGTCCCCTATACAATAAAGTATGTTTTTATAGTTGGTCAAAAATATTTGGACAAACAGGTTTTTTGTTATAATTCCCCCTAAAAGATAAAGTTCTCTCTTGTTCAAATGGCAGTAAAGCTTTCTGGTCCTTTGCCAAAAATATTAGTCAGAACTTTTGCACAAATTCTTTTCCACCCCTAATCTCTGAAGATGGAATTGTCTCTACCTCCAAAGGAAAAGCCGAACTATTTGCCAAACAATTTGCTGCCAATTCTACGCTTGATCCTCCTACTAATCTTCCCCTTCCAACAGTTGTCCCTGTTTCTCATAAAATGTCCGATATAATTTTTAAAGTTAAACATATCAAGCGTATTCTTTCTTCTCTTAATACTAAAAAATCTTCTGGTCTGGATGGCATACCAGCAATCGTCTTAAAAAAATGTGCTCCCGAGCTTGCACCCATCTTAACTCGCCTCTTTCGAATCTCTTACGACACGGGCATTTTCCCGGAGAATTGGAAAGCTGTACGTGTGCAACCTGTACCCAAAAAAGGATCCAAAAGTCTCCCTTCAAACTATAGACCTATATCTCTTCTTTCAGTTGTTTGCAAAGTAATGGAAAAATTCATTAATTCCCAAATCTTAAAGTATCTGGAAAAACATAAGATCTTACATGATAGACAATATGGATTCCGTCACAGTAGATCCACAGCTGATCTTCTTTCCTTTGTCTCACACCTCTGGAACAAGTCTCTTGAGTTTCTTGGTGAATCCCAGATCGTTGCTCTTGACATATCCAAAGCTTTCGATCAGGTCTGGCATGATGGGCTTCTTAACAAACTTCCTTCTTACGGTCTTCCACCTAAGCTTTGCTCTTGGCTTTCCAGTTGCCTTTCTAATCGACGTATATCAGTTAGTGTAGATGGTCATTCCTCCAGCTTCTACCAAATTAATGCTGGGGTGCCCCAGGGCTCAGTGCTGGCACCCACGCTGTTTCTTCTACATATTAACGATTTTCTTTCTTCCACAATCAATCCCATTCATAGTTTTGCTGACGATAGTACCCTCCACTCTAGTATTCAATTTCTTAAGCCACCGTGTAATCCTGATTTTGAAAACAAGCGCAGGTCAATGCAGATATCTCCTTCACAAGACTTCAAACTTATCTTGGATTGGGGTGCCAAAAATCTTGTTCAGTTTAATGCCTCGAAAACACAGTCATGTTCCCTGTCGCGAAAAAAGTCTGCAAATGCTCATCCCTTACATATGAGCGGCCAAGTTCTGCAGAACAAAGAGTCGTTTAATCTTGTCGGCGTTACTTTTGAGAATAACCTCAACTGGCACAAACACATTTTATCCATAGCTTTGGCAGCTTCAAAAAGATTGGATTTCTCTTCCGAGCCAGAAAATATTTCTCTTCTTCCAATTTGTACACTCTGTATGTATCCCAAATCAGACCCTCTTTAGAATATTGTTCTCATGTCTGGGGAATGGCGTCCCCTACAACACTTAGCATTCTGGACTCCATTCAAAGAAGAGCCGTTCGTCTTATTAGTGATCCAACGCTCACAGAAAGGCTTCCTCTTCTTGCCCACCGTCGAGCTGTGGGGGATCTGTCGCTCTTCTATAGGTATTTTCACGGCTTCTGCTCAGAGGAGTTGGCCAGTATAATTCCTTCTCTGGCAGCTCCCAACAGAGCAACACGTAGTGCAACTTTTATGCATCCTTTTACAGTTCAGTTAGAGAGGCCCCGTACTTCCCGGTTACTTCGTTCCTTCATCCCTAGAGTGTCAAGACTATGGAACCTGCTGCCCGAAGAAGTTTTTCCTTCTCCTCCCAATCTCCAAAAATTTAAGTCCCATGTGAACAAACTCCCTCTCACCACACTGAAGACACCCACGGTACGTTAGTACTTAGGCATCAGCCTTCGTGGACTGTCCCAAGATAAAAAAAAAATATCTGGGGTAAAGTATAAATGCTCAAAATAGTACTACGTGGTGACCTTTGTTTAGAGCAAATTATATGCATAAATAAAAGTTCTCTTTACGATATTTGTTCTTGGCGTACGAGACCCCGAATTAAAAAAAAAAGATCGAAATTGTTTGGTTAAAAGCTGAGATATCAATATTTTCAAGCGCGTTGCTAATTTGAACTTTTGTAATCAGTTTTTTCAGCAAGCGCGCGATGCTACCTCCACTACCGCTTTTCATAGATTTTATGATTTTTGAACATTTTTGTTTCGTTATTTTATCTATGATTTTATTTACGAAGTAATTTAAAACAGGTATCCTGAAAAGGACTCTTTAAAACGAAGACATTGGTGCAAAAATTTTTAATTATTGTTAAAATGTCATGAATAGCAACCAACTTTTACTGGTTATTTCTCAGAAGCTAAACGACTTAATGTAACCTTTTCTCTCGGCTCCAGTTTTTTCTTTAAATTTCATTGACATGCTATACTAAATAAAGAAGTAAGTATGAGAAAGAGAAAACAGGTTTATTCTTAAATAATAATTTTTATTGAAAATTATCATTAATAATTTTGTTTAGAGCATCAAACTTTTTACACCATGTATATATATATATATTTAATATTATATAAGCTTTATTTTTTATAAGATTTAAGTGATTTAAACAAAAAGGCATTTTTTTATTTTTATTCTGGAAATAAAGCAGGATGCGACAAAAAAGGTAATTTTTAAAACTGGTGCTCTACGGAAAAAATACTTTAAAATTAACTAATATGTCGCAGGCTTATTGGAAATTACGTCATATTATAATACGCCCAGGCATTTTCAATTCGACTAGGCATATTGCAATACTACCCACGTCATTAAAAATATTACAATATGACTGATGATTTTAGGCGTATTGTAATAAGCCGGCCGCTTTGTAGTCTTATTGTTAAAATCAAGCTATACGCGATTATTTTGAAATCTGACTAGATGAAATCCGTGGTAATATAATACGACCAGGGCCGTAACCAGGATTGAATGTTAGGAAGGGCCGAAAAATTTTCAGGCAGAGCGAATTTATTACTTTTATTTTAGCAGGTACAAAGGTATTTTTTATTAAAATTTAACAAAATACAAAAATACGTAACAAATCAAAAATTTTTAACTACCTTATTACAACTGTTTTGACACCTAAAACTGTTGTAATTTTCTATGACGTCCTTCATTACATTTTTTTTAAAAAGGCTTGAAAATCTAATTTTTTGGTATGTTTTCTTTCAAAGGTCAGAAAGATCAGGTCACCCATCCTTTGATGTTCTAATACGTTGAGGGCAATTAATGGCCGTTATCAAGTATTTTTCTTTCTTTAACATAGCGAATCTGAATTGAAACATTTTCTCTATTGTTTTTGTTCATTCTTCCATGGCATTTGACTTGTATCCCGTAAAGTTTTCATAATTACTGTACTTTTATTTTTAATGCCATTGCTAGGAGAAGTTCCTGTATTGCTACTATTACCATCATTACTGCCTTCAGCGCTTTCGTCTAATTGCGGTTTTTCTTCTATTCATTAGACGCTTTAAATGTTACCACCTCTAGGAATGGTTTTATAATAAGTAAAATAGTACCTATATTTTGTATATACCCAAATTCAACTGTTTTAAAAATAAAAATAGATCATCACATCGGAATTTTTCAACTTTTACATCTGAACGGATTTAAATATACCAAAATAGCTTGCGTATATCTATCTTCTTTTTGACACGCTTTCATTTAAGTTTAATTTTGGACCAATCCAAGAATATCATATTTCTTACAGTTGGGTACTATGTCAAAGTTTACAATAATGATTTTTAAGGGAAATTTCAACACAAGCGCTTAAAAACTGAAAACTGATGAACATTTTATAATGTATAAATTAAAAATAACCAGAAATTGTTCTTTTTATACCATTTGGGTAAATTTGTTCAAAAATCTAGTTTTTATTTTTCGCTTTTCTTTAATTTTCGGTTTGTTGTCAGGAAGGACGAATGTTTTTCTAGGCAGGGCGGCGCCCTGCCTTGCCCCCCCCCCTGGTTACGACCCTGAATACGAGTAACAGTAGGTCAGGCGAATTAAATATAGTACAAATATTACAACAACAACGGGATAAAACTTTTTCTTTTTTGCCTTAATTAAACAAAAAGTAATAACAAAGAAAAGAGCTGTCGCAGTATGTAAGTAATTTAATTATTTAATTTAATTTAAACATAACCTTATTTTATTTTTTAATAATTTAACCCACTTTTAATGAGTTTAAACTAATAAAAAACAAATAATTATAAACTTATTATTTATGATTTATTAGAGCATGGTTCGCTTTTATGACATTTGCTGGTAAATTTTATATGAGCTTTAAGACATAAACATTTATTGCTAAGACACTGTGCATTGCTGGGCTAACAAGAACACTGTGTAAATCCCTGTTTTTAATTTTAAAAATAATCTAAGAGCTTCTCCTTTTTTTCGAATATTTGTTATTTCATTAGATTGGCAGTCAGCAATTTTATCCCTCTAAAACCAAAAATATTATTTAAAAATCAAACAGGTAATCAATAAAATGAGCTCAATTTACCTTGCATGTCGTCAGTCGTATTATAATACAATGGATTTCATCTAGGCGGATTCTAACGCAATTGCGTGCGGGTTAATTTTAACAAAGACTAAAAATCGGCCGGCATATTACAATACGGCTTAAATTATCAGCAATATTGTGATATTTTTGAGGCCTTGAAAAGAATTGCAATACGCCTAGTTGTATTGAAAAAGCCTAGGTGTATTAAAATATGACCGATTTTACAATAAGCCTGCGACATATATATCAATGCAGTATTGTTAAAATATTGTTTACGTAATATGCCGTTTCCATTTAAGACTGTTGTCCATGTAATTTTAAATAAAGTAGTTACTAATATTTAAGCTTACCACGTAATTTGAATTATACTATGCTAAATAGTAAATTTATTGGAAATATTCTTAATTCTGAGATGTTTATGACTGTCATTAAAATTATTTTAAGTCCGATAATTATTTATTGGCAAGGTACCTTTCTTGTTTTTTTTTTAAATAAATTATAGCTATTATAATTACTGTGATAATAGGTATAATTAATTAAACCTGGACAAACGTATATGTCCTATTTATACGCTGACTGGCCTAATTATCGATCCATAACATCTTATTTTTGATTTCTTAAAAAATATTATTCTTGTTAAAAGTATGTACATCTTCCTAAACTTAATAATATACTGATCAAAGTTTATAATATTGCGTATATAAGGTAAGTTCAAATTAGCAGACATAACATAAGTAAAAATTACCTTAATTTTTAAACAAATAAAAAAATAATTTACTTGCTTATTACAATATTTAGGATAAAATGAAACTAGTTAATTACGACTATCGTTATAAGAGCAGAAATATTTTAACAAGACAAAAACGGTGAAGAATATCAAAAAGTACTTCTAACTACTAAACAAACGTGTTTATTGTTTTTCTACAACAGGTAATTTTGTTGAATCCAATTGCTAAAAGAGGTAACGTGAAAAATTCAGCGAAATGAATAAATAAATCGTGTAGTTTGAGACCCGTTTTGAGACCCGTTTTGAGACAAGTTTTGCTTTGACAAAAGAAAGATTTTACATGATCAAGTATACAACTAAATAAACAAAGCATATAGACCTCTATTTTTGATAGCAAAGTATAGAAAAGAATATCATTATAACAGCGCTTTATGTGATACACGATTTTTCATTCCGTATAAGAGCTATAAATTAAAACATTTGTGTTACGGTAGGTAGGTAGCACACAACTTATTTATTGTTATACATTGTTATTAAGGCTTTAAAAATATACAGAAGTTTTAATCTTTATATACGATATGCCTTAGGATACCCTACTTTGTCAAGAAGTGATGTTTTTAATTGAGTATTTTCTTTAGTTCTCAAAAGTTAGATGGCATAGAAAGAAATAAGTGGATTTACCAAATTATTTTTTCGCAAAACATTAATTATACGTTATTGTGTATAGGAATTACCATGGTATAGTAGTAGCCAGTAGTAATCCTTCCATGTCTTCATGTTTGTTTATGTAATTTAATGTCGCTGCTTCTGGTTGTGTGCAATCAGGTATCAACAGACATATGTTCATATAATTTCTAATTAGGTAATAATAATCAAGCTATTTAAGCATATTAGGGTGTGACGTAATAAATAATATGTAGTTATTAGAAACTGTTTCAACATGACGTATCGTTCATAAATAAAACATTAATATTAAATTTATTTGTTTTTTTTTAATGAAGATATTGGTTATTATTAAATTGTGTAGTAAAAGTAAAGTTGTTATTCCATGTTTTTACGCTGTTTCTATTGTTCTTGTGATAGTAAAGTATTATTATATTTTGTTTTTCTTTATAGGTAAATTATATTTTTAACGACAGAGTGATAAGAAAGCACTAATAAGAAAAAATATAGTTATGATGGTGGCCTAAAAAAAGGAAGACCAAATGACAAATCTGAAAGCACCCACATATAACGGCGAAAAAGTGGCAATATAATTGCGAATGCAGTAGTTTAATTTTTTTTTTTTTTTTTAAAGCTGGAAAAAAAGAAACTTTTCTATATTTTCGGTTTTTCCTGGATATCTTTCGAAATACTCAGAGTTATAAAACTTTCTTAACGAAAATTATTAATTAAACAATTATACAACTTTAAACCAATTTAACCGTTTTTGTATTTTATATATTTTGCGAAATTCCAATGGAGAGAGTAAAATGACCATCCACACTTTAAATTGGTTTTTGGCGACCGGTGAATTTTAACCAAATTTTATTATGTTATTAGGGACCTCAAAAAAAAAAATTTTTGTCATTGGACCAAAACTCTAAACCTACAGGGTGAGCAGCTAGAGCCAGGTATGTGTCTTGCTGATTTAAAAAATAATGGTTTGCTAAGTACTAAGGGGATTTAAATAGTAAATATTACTAAAACTTTTTTACATTTACACAAGTAGGGATTTTAAATAATATTTTCCTGCAGAATACTCAGAATACTACAAATACAATACAGGAAAATTTAATTATACCTATTTTTAAGTCTGCTTTACGTTTATAAAACGATTTGATTCGAACATAAAAAGATTTAAAGTAAATGAAAATAAAAACCAAGCTTAACTTTGCCATATCTCAAATCAAAATGTTTTGGGAGATATACAGTAAAACTAGCTTCAGGATTTATTCAAGATACGGCGTTTAGACAAAGAAACAATGAATTTATATATCAAGTTTGGCAGTTAAAAGAAAATCTTATTAGAGCCAAAATATGTTCTCGATTTACTAATGCAACAAAACGTATTAGTAAAGCACATTGACTTGCTTGTCTTCGTATCTGGAGTTCTTACCAGCACATACTGCTACTTGTCCTCAATGTTTTCTATATTTAACGCCAAAAGGCATTAGAAACCTATGATATTAACATCACCTTTAATTAAAAAAAAATAATGCGGTGTTATTTTTTTTAACGTAACATCTTTTAAATATTTTGTT
>JAHBCN010001754.1:108241-151960 GCA_019359885.1 Listronotus oregonensis | reverse complement strand
ACACAATGTTAGCTGTCGTTTTGATTCCTTAATATTTTTATTTGTTTATTAGTTGTAACAGACTATTTTGTAATTTCTTTTCATTTAAATAAACAATTTGCACATTTTTTATTGATGTTGTTGTTTTATTTTCCTTACGTAATTACGTTACGAGAAATTTCTTTTAAAATTTTTAGTAAACAAAAACTAATTTAAATTTGTTTTATTTATTAAATATTTACTTCATCCACTTTGCTTATTTAGTAAGGTCTTTTTTTCAACAACCACTGGTCATTGACGATTACTTCTTCGGCTGAAGAGGTACTAAAAGGTCTGAAAAATTCCTGAAAATTCCTGAAAAGTGCCTAAAAGGTCACTTCTTGCAGTTTTTCAGCACTTCTTCGGCGCAAGAAGTGACGTCATCATGTCTTTGGACCACTTATTATGTAAACATGCCATCAGGGTGTCACTGTAGCCCGCTTGGTATACTACTTTCCTCAACTTTATTCTTTTTTAAAATACCAACCTCGATTTTTTATTTAATGTTTTAAACGTCGTTTGAATTTCTCATTTAATAATATATCAAACAAATTCATAATTCTGTTTTAAATATTTTATTCTATTAAAACCCAACAAATATTTATTTTTTTAGGACTGCCTGAATTATTTACATCTGTGTAAATATTTGCTTAAAGCTATAATTCAACACCAGTTCAGATTTTTTCTTTTTTCTAAGCATCATATTATTAAAACACACCCTAATCCAGAAATTGAATAGACAATCAGAGTAAATTACGGACCTCGATTTTTTTCTTAAAGTCATGATTTGCATAAATGCATCCTATATTAAATTGTAGGTATTTCTCAAATAATTCATTTGGTTTTTACGTTCTTCTTCTTCTTCCCTGGGAGCCGTCTTGATTCACTACCGAAGGCAGCGCAGCCTCTTGGGCTTTTCGAGCCTAATCTTCCACTATCTATTATACCAATCCTCCCATTAGTCGAATACCTTCTACAAGAGACTAGTTGGTTGATATATTCCTGTGGGCTCATTTCCGGTTACCCAAATATTGCCTGTCTTTTGTGATTTGATGCTTCGCATTCGCACGGTATATGGTAGGCTGTTTCTTCCCCCTCGTCGCACATTCTACAACTTGAGTCCCCATTGTATGAGCCTATCTTGTGTAGGTGTCCTCTTAGGTTATCGTGCCCTGTTAGCAAGTTCTTTTTGGCATTTCCATCTCAGCTTGGACGTTACCTTGGGATTTACTTGTGCTCCCAGTGACGCGTGACAGTCTGTTATTATGCAGATTCGCTTGTTTTATAAGCCCTCCTGTTATTTTCTTTTGCACAGTGCAGTAAAGCATATATTTCCGTTTGAAATACAGAAATGTGTATTCCTAGTGGAATGAAGAATTGTGAATTCCTTATTTTACAGTACACGCCCGCGCCAGTTCCGTCCGTATACCAGATGATGTCTCCAACCGTGCCGGGAAGATTGAGTTGCTGCCACTCTCTTTGATCTGGAATTTTTACCTCAAAGCTTTTGTTGAACAAGTACTGGGGAATCATCTGGTCTGTTCTCTCGTCCAGTATGATGCCGCCAACCTGACTTTTTATGTTGCTGTGTCCGAAACTAGCGTAGACACCAATTGGTTGCTGTTGCAGTCGGAAGTAGCTCATTCTTGCCTCTCCCATCACTATGAGGTTAAGTGGTGGAAGGTCTAAAAGACACTCCTGTTATAGCTAAGCGAGCAATTCTCTGTTCTTTGGCCAGTTCTGTAACAGCAGTTCTTTGTTACATTTTTGTCCAACCACCATAACCAGTAATGCCTATGTTATCATAGGCCTTACCACTATGGTGTATAACTAATAAACCATGTTTGGTTGAAGGCCCCATGCTTTTTCATGAGCGCGTCTGATTAACATAAGAGTAATCTTCGCTTTCTTTCTTATTTTCTGAATATATTGATTTCAGGTGAGATTAGAGTCCAGGATGAAATTCAAATATTTTACCTCTCCCACCTCGTAGGGTCAGGGGTCCTAAGCCCTCTAGATTTTTTGTTTTTAGGTTACAGTAGTTTTTAAATTGAATAGGGTGCAGAGACCAAGCTTCAAATAGCGACTTTAAAATTCCTGCCAGCCTTTAAAACAACGCTTCAATTTAACCTTTTTGGTATTTATTACAATTTCTGATATTTCAATTGTCAGGTTCAAATATTTCACACACTATACATACGCTATACATTCTTACCTAGTGCATCCCAAATAATACCAAGTAACTAAATAGAAAAAAAAAACAAAAATACGGAAAAAATCTAATCGTAAATGCGAAAATTTAAAAAAATATTTATTACATTTACTCTTATACATAAAATTCAAGTTTAGTCTTGTAAAACTATACTGTAGGTATATGTCTTATATTGTTGTGCGGATTGATTAATCCAGCAAAATTTTGGGTTACTTAATCCATAATGCAGTTCTATTATTTGGGTATGCACATGGAAATGATTTGGGTATGCTCATGAAAATGATGAAGGTGTGATTATACTAGATTTTATTCTAACTATTTTTGTGTTTTAGTGTGCAGGTGCAATAAATTTAATTTCTTTTCGAAAGACCTATTCCTAAAAGTAGGTATTCTTAAAACTTTTAAATATTATTCGTTGTTTTACCCTAATTTTACTTCGTTTTAATTTTTTGTTGTTTTTTTTTTCAGATTGTTATTCTCTTACATGTTTTTCTTTAAATTATTTAAATATTAACTACATACAACTCATAATAAATCCTTAAATAAAAAGCCTTTCGTATACAGTGTTAAACACTGTAATTTTTTCCATAATGAATTTTTATTATTTCCAGTTAGTGCCATTAAAGGTTACCTTAGTTGACTCTAATTTAATCTATTATAGAAATAATTTTCCTTCTAAACCCTAATTATCCTACAATCTTCTACCTTAACATATTTTACTAAACTTTGTTACAAACGCTTTGCTTTACTTCCTTTGTTCCGTAAGTTAGAAATTAAGTTTAAATTTTATTGTAAAGGATTTGTTAAAGTACATTGATTTACTTAGTGGTAGGTAAATTGTTCATTATAAAACGGAAATTTTCAATATAATATACCATTGCTTTAAGGAAAAACCTGATTGGTTTTGTATTTGTTTACTTAAAGGTCATAGAGAATGTTATAGTTTAAGCGGAGCTCCATAGGCTTGATTCATCTAAAAACAAGTTTTATTTATTATATGTTAATTTATCAAATGTAATTGTAATGTTTTTACTAAGATCATATGTTCATAATACTTTAAAATTACTGAAAACCTGTGTACATTATTATAGCATTATAATAAAAAACTACAATGCTGTAGCCGTCGTGTCTTTTTATTAAATGGAAAAAGCAGACTATGCCGGAAAAAAAGCTTTTTAAATAAAACTGCACTTTTCGGAAAATTATAGAGACAAGAGCCTCTTGCACATGCATACAGCTTATCCTTGAATTTTTTGACCTATAAAATTATATTGTTTTTAAAGATACATTAATTATTATAGACTGGAAGGAGGATGCTAAGTTATATATTTTAGGGTTTCCTAAAATCACCTTAGTATTGGGCAAAGATATCCAATTATTGTTTAAATAAACTGATATTGATGCAACACAGGTAATCAGAAATTCAATTAACTCACTACCATGGCTATTTTTGAAAATAATAAATGTACCTGTCCCAACAAACTAATTTGTCACTTATAACACCATAAGTTAAAAAAGTTCTTAGAATTTCTTAAAAATTTCAAAGTAACGTTTAAATTATTTTAATTTTAAATATTGTTTAATTAACATATATTTCAAAACATAACAGATACATAATAAAGTAACTATTGGAAAACAGGTATTCATAAAAGAAAATTTAAAAAATTCAGACAAGAAAAAAAATCATGAAGAACTTTCAGAATCAAATCAGAATACCACAAAAAAAGATTTAACAAAGAAATAAAGACATATAAGGCAAAAATAAGAGAAGTGAAGAAAAAAATAATGATAATATAAAAATAAATAAAGAGTAATCAATAAAAAATTTAAAAAAAACAATAAACCGAAATCAGTCAAGATCAAGAAAATTTAAAAATGTAATAAAATAAGCTAAAAAGAAAAAAGCTAAAGGACAAGGAGGTTAAGATTCATAAGTTCCTTGAAATTTAATAGATTTTATTGGTACTTAATAAAGCTCCATACTTACTAAATCTAATGGAATCTTTATTGAATTTATAAGATTTTCTTTTTACGTTGAAATACAAAATAGCTCCAGTAATGGTGAATAATGAATTTCTTGTTGACCATTTAAAATACACTGCCTGTTATTAACTTTAATAACTTCTGGTATTTTAAAGATAGTTTTTATACTTCTTTAGCCAAATGTATTACTTTATAATTATCATTGAAGTTCTTCTGTGTTGTATCGATGTGAAGCATAACCAAAATCTTGTTTATTTTTACGTAAACTGTCTCGTTGCTCCGATATTTTTTATTGTTTAAACGTCCTCCCTGTTCGGCTTATGTTTGCTTTAGAACATGTTTCACGGTTTAATTTAGATATCCCTAATCTAATTTATGTTCCATTTTCTTGTAATAATCATATGATTATAAATAAAAAATAATAATTACATAATATAAAAACATCCGTACAAACAATTTAAATATTGGTACATAGTAAATGGCGGGTTGTTTCATCATTTGCATAAAACTTGACTTTTCTTTTGTTTTATTAGAAAATTGTATTATTTTGTATTAAGTTTTTAAATAAATCTAATTTATAAAATTCTCGTGTCACAGTGTTTGAAACAAAACTTCTCCGAAACGGCTTGACCGACTCTTATGAAATTTTGTGTGTATATCCAACAGGTCTGAGAATAGGACGTAAACTATTTTTCAAGTAATAAGGGTGGTTCACACCAAAATTCTTTTTTTTTATTTTTAAATATTTTTTTTATTTTGCTTTTTTATGATTCGGGATAAAAAAATACATACAACCCTAAATTTTCACTTTTCTCCCACCAACCCTTATTTTTTAATAGTGAAATCAAGGGATGAGATCGAAGCCGGTCTTTCTCTTTTATTGTTTAATTCTGTGAATTTATAATAGATGGCGGTATAAGTTAATTATCGATACAACTTTCTAAGATCGTTTGACTTCTAGGTTGCGTAGACACCTGGTAGATGGCGCTGTGTTTCGATTTTTAGATTATATATTCTATTCTACGTCATATTTGTATATGTTCACAATTTCAATGATTTTTATAATTATACAGTGTATTGTGTTATAAGTGTGTAGATAGGTAGATAGGGATGGGTAAAGTATGTAAGCAGCTACTGCTAGGTTGCCTCAATTTAGAACTGCAGAGAACAGGTGATCTTTCAAACAGACAATTTGGTTTCCGAAAAGGCAAACAGACCGTTGACGCGATTAATGAAGTTCTGAACATCGCCAGAGAAGCAGAATCTTACACCCCAGCATACCGTAGACTCTGCGCACTCATCACACGGGATGTAAGAAACGCATTTAATAGTCCTTCGTTGCTGCTCATTCTAGAGGAGCTGAGAAACATGTCCGTTGACGAAAACTTGATTAGACAGAGACTGACAAATATTAGGATATGCAGCGCTTACAGAACAATGTCCGCAGAAAGTGCAGCAGTAATCGCTGGGATATCCCCCATCGTCTTGATCCTATCGATGGGACAGATATATTGGGGTAGATAAAGAGAGGGTTCACCAAACCGTTATGGAAAGGTGGCAAGCCAAATGGGACAGTGGCCGAAATGGACGTTGGACACACCAATTAATACCAAATATCCAGAGATGGATTGACCGGCCTTGTGGTGAGGTCGATTACTATATAACGCAAGCGCTTACGGGTCACGGATGTTTAGGAAATATCTCTATCTCTCTAATCGAAAAAGATCAGAGTCACCTAAATGTCCTTACTGTCAGCAAGAGGATGACGTGCAGCATACCTTGTTTGCATGCATAAGAAGGGAAGAAAAATGAAATGCATATTGTTCCGATACACCCCGTATAAAAACACGGATCCTGGTTTTACATCTTTTTATTGGATATCTGGTTTACAAACGTTTCTATGGTAACACTTCAACGTAACGTAATAATGACAACTGTTTAACCTTTAACTGTCTGTCAACTTCTTATCTCGTCGGAATACAAAACTAAACTGGCCCGTGCGGATTTCCTTCGCGCTTTATATAGTAATGTGGAAAAGAATGGAAAAGTCTGGAAAAGTCTAGAATTAGCTGGAAGAATTCTTTTACTACAGGATGTAAGAAAAGTGTAAAATGGATGTCTCCAGCGCCCTCAGGATAATCCGCAATGACCGTCAAAAAAGGGAAAAGCTAATGTAACCTATGTTAAATAAATTATTAACCTAAATAAAATTAATTCTAACCTTTTACATTTCTATTAACTAAACACTAACTAAAGTCCGTAACAATATGAACGCACTACGGGAAATGGCTTTGATGTCCATCCTGGAAACCAGAGAAAGAGAGGGCAAAGTCTGATGTGTGTCCGTTCGAACAACCATACTGTGATATTTATTCTAGGACTGAACCTGTGATACCTAACATTATACATACCTGTAATATTCACTTATTGTTTTCTGCAACTAGTCACCATAACAATGGTAGAGAGACAACATCCTGGGACTGAAGTAATGCGAAAGTGGTTTCCGGTGCTAAGGTACAAATAGGGAAGGAGGAGGAAGTTTTTAGTCGGTAGGCGCCCTCAGGAGAGGGTGAATCCGACACAGGCTGATCACAACGACACCTTTAGATCGGTATCGTTTTATGAAAATTTTTTACCCCTCCAAACAAAGGTAGATAGGGAGATAGGAAGATAGTTAGCTGGGTAGATAGATAGGTAAAGAAATAACTAGAATTTAATAAATAATGTAATATTTACACCTAAGACAGAACAACGCCTGCCGGGTCAGCTAGTAACTTATATAAAACTTAAAATAAAAAAAATCGTATTGCTAAATTTGCTAGCAGCTTTTCTTTTGTATCTGGTCTTAAACCACTAAATTAGTACCTACATGGTAAAACTATCTTTTGATGTTCAAGGTAGATTAAGTTTTTGTTTTTAATTTTAATTATCCTTGATTCTAGTAATCAAGGGTACCAATTATCCTTAATTACCTGATTAAAATAATAATTATTATTCCACAGGTGAATTAACATTATTCACCTTTTCTTTACTAAGTTTTAAAAAATTAAAACATATATTAGACAAGTCAATATTTAAGCATTTTAATATTTACAACTGATTTTCAATAGTTACCAGAACGCAACAGCACTAAATACAGATGTCAATCCTCAATCGAGTACTTATTTTGGCTTCTTGTTCCGAGACCAAATAAGTGTACAGAAATAAAATAAATAAGTGATCTTTAATGTTATGTTAAAAAAAAAATTCTATCAAATACATTTTTTTGTTACAGGATTCTACAAACAACTTCCTGAACCACTTTCCAGCGAGGAGTGTCGACGGCTTCAGTATAGAAGAAAAAGTGATTCGGTGAAAAAACGAGTTAAGCAGAATTTTGCAAGTATATGGTAAGTTTATAAATCCATAATACCGGGTGACTTAGCGAGCATGTAACAGCTGATTACTTTCCTATTTACAAAGATATTACTTTAAAATTTGGAATGTTTCTATAGCAGAAAAATGTCCTCTCTCAGAACTTATTAATTTATTATTTCGACTGCCGGTTTAACTGGAATTACGTATTTTTTTACTACCACTCTGTATGTTTTTGTGGCCCATCAGATTCGTCCAAAAATGTTCTTTTCAGTTAGGTATGTATTACAATGTGACATTTGCAATTATTTATTCAAATGGAATTCAGTAGGCTATGATATACAGCTTGGAGTATGACGAGTGCCAACGAGATTACTTTCCGGCTGAATTTTTTAAATTTCTGTTTCGATATAAACAAAACTTTTTAGGTTGTTATTCTAACAAAACATCATTTTTGTGCAAGCTTTTGTAACTTCCGGTATTACCGGAAATAACTAAAACAAAATTGATCTTTATATGGGACAATATGTATATTTTTTGTTGTTTCGATCCTATAGATCGCTTTCCGTTCCAGTACATCATTTTTAAATTAAATTTTATCCGAGTTCTATTTTTAAATTAAATTTTAATTTTTCATCCAAGGTGCAATAATAATTTTAAAATTGCTCTACATACTTTACTTACTTTTAGAAAAATATAAACTCAATTTTATCTTTTTAAACATTTTTGATGAAGTTCTCTAAACTTATTTTTTTAAATATTTTGCCCCAGATCAAGAACTGAAAAAATAATAATTAAAAGAAACATTTTTAAACGAAAATAAAGAAGTGTATCGTAGTGTTTTACATCGTAGGATTCGCTCTTAAATGCTAATGCATTTAGTATTGTTATAATTGTTATAAAAGTGATATATTTCTATATTAGTTTTTAAGCTAGGGTAAAAATACTAAAGTAATAAAGTTAAAAACCCCTTTATCAAAAAACTTGAAGATATAAAATTAAGTTTGTATTTTTCTGAAAATTAGTACAGGATGTGGAGTGATTTTAGGATAATTATGGCACTTCAAATGAAAAACTTTAATTTAATTTAAAAAGACATTTTGGACAAAACAATCTTAAAATGATGCATTCGGACATTAAACGCCTGTAGAATCAAAAAATTAAAGATATAAAGATAAACTAACCACAACTAACCTCTTTCGGTAAAACCGTTAGAATAACAACTCTACCAAGTTTCGATAAAATCGATAAAGAAATTAAAAACTAGTAGCCGGAAAGAAATCTCGTGCGCACCCGGTAGATATCTTACAGTGTGTTTTGTATGGTTTAGGACTAATTGGTATCAGTGAAGGGTGGCTAGATTTTTCATATCTAAAAAAAAATCTAAAGCAGCATAAAATATTCTGAAAAATAAAATATAAACAGCATACTTTTATTTATCCATTTTATAAAACAATCATTTTTTTATCGCTTTTTATAGATTTAATTATAATCATTAATTTAAAACCTCCAGTGGAACAACGACAAATATTTTTCATTTGGTTATCCTACAATAAATATTGGTATATTTGCTATAAGAAATCAGTAATAATGATCGTATATGGCGTAAACAAAAAAAAATGTTATAGATTGGACAAATAAAAACATGCTATTCTATTTTTCAGAATACTACGAGTTGCTACAAGAGTTTTTTTTTTAAATATGAAACATCTAGCCATTGTCTACTGACATCAACCAGGCCAAAATAATGTAAAACATATTGTTAGATATCATCTTTTGTTTCAAAAGCACAGGATCTTTGTTCATAAGAAAGTAATCAGCTGTTACATATCTACTGGGCCACCCCCTATATTATAATAACACAGTCAAAAAAACACCAAAATTTTCCTAAAGTATAACATAAAATCATGTTACATCCTAAATATATGCAAATAATATTGTATTAAAATATGTCTGGCGTACAAAAATTTAATTGGTCATATTAATATAACATATTAGTAACACATTCATTTAAACAGAGAAATCGAGTCAAAATTAAATATTATGTTAAATAATCCTCAACAATATAAAAAGAGAAATAATATAAAAAGAAATACTTTCTTTAGCAAGTTAAAAGTTGTCTATAGATGCATCTTTTAATGTTCTTATATACTTATTGTTTCAAAAAAAGCAGTTTATATTTTAACTTATTATTTTTTAAATAAATTAAATGCAAATTAAACATTTTAACTAAAATTTATATTTAAAACTTTAAAACTAACTTTTAAAGTTTTTGACATTTTTAAAACTCAATTTTCTTGTCAAGTCACTGGGAATGAAAATAGCCGTACTTTGACGTCTTAACTTTTAAGGAGCTTTCTTAGACTTACAGAATATTAGTTAGCTGAAAATTAGCTAATAACGTTTAATATTATATCACGAGATACTTTTTAATAAATTGCAATAAAATACGACATTTTTTTTGCTATTGTGCTTTAAAATTTCAGTAGTTTTAAAACTATATTAAATTTTTACTTACTCACATAATGTTTAGGAAAAAGAACAAACTTATTAAAATATAAACGATTTTGCTAAAACAAAAATTCCTGCTATAATTGTTTATAAGTTTAATAACTACATTCGTGGGTACTTAATAAAACCAAATAAACACGCTGGCACATAATTGGATCTTTTTGCCAGAACTAATAAAAATAGCAACAATTTTTACTTTATTTAACGATAGAAAGGCGAAATTTTAAATTAAACTTGAGGGTTTATTGATTTTGCTACTAGCATGCTTAACTATTGTAATAAACTACAAAAAACCAGTACATGGCTTAAAAGAAAAAATAAAGTTAATTATGGTGGCTGGGAGACAAAATATCAGCTGACAAATCTGAAACCATCATGATGTAGCGGAAATAAAATGACCGTGTATACGTACAATTTGTATGAAATACAGTTTTAAATGAAGCTAAAAAAATATAAAATACTTGATATGAAGGTGCCATATGCAAAACGTTGTAAGTGCCATTTTTCACAAATACGGATTAAAGGTTTAAAGGTAGTATGTGCCATGCTTTCTTGCACAATAAAATTTATATCGATGGCGCTTTGCCCAGCGGCGATTTAAGGAACTAAATATCAAAACGTATTATGCCAACGAAACCGCTTATTTACCATAAAACCCAGCAAAGCTTTTTGAGCGGTGTTTGGGTGTACTGTTTACGAAAAAAAATGAATATTTTGATGATATACGTGCCAAAAAAGAAAAATTACGGAATGTAAGAAAGATGAAAACGCAATAAAAATCGGGAAATCCATACCTTTTAAAGCAAAAGCGACCAATGCTGGCAAACGTTTTTGCGAGGAGGTAATAAACACAACAGTTAAAAAATTATCGGAGGCTTAGAGCTCCCGTTGCCTGAAGGAATTTATATATTTTATTAAAATATTCTTTTAGGTAAAGTGCAATTGCCAGCCTTGTAAGTAATACTGTTGTTAAGAAAAAGAGTGTTTGAGCAGTTTTGGAAACTGGCAGATTATAATGAGAGCAAACTTTTTACGTTCCATTCGACCTACTTTAATCAAACGTAGAAGAAAATGGAAATTACGATAATCCCAACCAGAGCAGACGACAAACTCATTTAAAATTTTCTACCATTTTCCCGGAGAATCTGAAGTTCAGGTATAAAAATACCTTGTGTTTAACTTTGGCTGTTACACAAAGAAGAGTGGAGATACTTTTGTCAGCGAATACTCTCCTCCGGCATATCTGTTCAAGACAGACAGGTGGTAAACGTCCTTTTTGGGAGAAACAAAACACTATGGAAACAAAAAAATTTTTGATTTTATTGCGTCAATTCCTAGCAGAGAAAGCCATTACAGTCGAGAAAAAGTTCAAACCGGAATCCTTCGAGGTTTGAATTCTAGCTATATAATGCCTTTCTTGAAAAACATCAGCTTGATGGAACAAAGCCCCGGTCTCCCGACAATGGTTTAATGAAATTTTTAAGAAAGAATTAGTTTAGCCCCGGGGCCCAAGAGTGGACACCTGTCCTCTTGGGCCATTTAAAAAATTTTTATAGCTTAAGCTCCCGTGGAAAAAAAAAGAATTGAACTAAACGAGATTTACATCAACGTAAAGCAGGAGGCTCAAAAAAAAAGATGTCCCAAAACATAGTAGATTGCAAAAGTACTCAGTCTGATGTATGTGTGCTGTCTTTGATTTACAAAAGCAGCTATATTTTTTTTCCCGCATTGACTATACTCAGATGTACTATAGTCGGCAGTTTACTTGTATTAATCTGGGAATACATTTTGAAGATGAAGGGAAAGGTTTTATGTACCTGTGGGATGAAACAGCTGGAAAACGAGGATGTAACGAAATAGGAGTTGTTTGTAGGGATTATGTTACAACTAACTTAAACTACAAAGCGAAAATTGGTTCTATGGTCCGATAATCGGGAGGGCAGAATAAGAATCGGGGTATTTTGGCTGTTTATATTCCCCTTTGGTAGCCAAAGGGTCTTCGACAAAGATATTTGCACAAAGTTTCCCCCCAAAGTGGCCACACTTTATCATGTGATCGGGACTTTACATAGAAAAAAAAAGGTCTTAAGCCTGAAGTACTAATGGATTTGGTGCGTATAATAGCAAATGGCGTTTGAAAATCCATTTGTAATAAAATGCACTACTAGATTTTTCAACTGGATGGAAATTGCAAAAACCACCCTAGTAACCTCCTCCCTGGGCATCTCTCAAGCTGTTATGCTGAAAATATCTAAGGACAACTTAGAGCAAATTGAAGTTAAAACGTCGTACTCGGAGGTCGCACCATGGCGCAAAGTGAGTGTGTTTAAACCAAAGGTTACACCACAATATTTTGAAAATTTAAACATTGAACTGGTAGAACAGGCACCCCGTAAATGGAACAAAGAAAAATTAAAGAAATTAGAAGTATGATCCCTTTCATTTCACCCGCCAATCAAAAATTTTATCAAAAACTGGTAGAGAGTCAGGAGGCCCTACAAAATGAATAAAAATAAGTTACTTATAGGTTTATAATAAAATGTTTTGTATTAGCATTATTAAAATTGTATTTAACAAACTATTTTGTTATAGTAAAGACGTTAGAAAAACAATACATGTTCATCTTTTCTTTAAAATACGGTTTTTATCAACCATTATAAATGTGCAATTTATGGGCACATACTACTTTGATAATTAATGGCGAATAACAAATTTATTACCAATGTTTCCATTAAAGTATGTGTTTTATTACTTGCCTATATCTAAAATGATATCAGAAATAGCCACAAATATTTTGTATTTTTAGTAAGCTAAAATCAAATATATTAATTCGCCTCCCTGTAAAATTTATACAATTGCACATACCACCTTTTGCATATGGCACGCTTCATATAATAAAATTTTACAAACGATATATTGTCAGTCACATAAATAAACTACTTTTCCCCAATTTGACCTACTTTGTATCTTCTATAGTTTCCGAGATCTTCATGGTAAGATTTAAATTTGGAACACGCGGTATACAAATTGTATTTCAAATACTGTCAAAGATATTTTAATTTTACAAACCAATGTATATCTAGCTTTATCACTTGTAAGTTAAATAAGATTAGTTAATAAATTAGAAATTGGTGTTTGTATTTAAGAATAAAATCTAAAATAAAGAAAAAATTAAAAAATTAAATTAATTAGATTTTTAAACTTTTTCAGATTATGTTATGAGTTTAAAAACCGTTAGGATATTTTTTATCGTACACGTGTAGAAAATGTTCTTTTCCGAAATCCAAATCGTACTTTTAACTTAACCTGGTTTAATGCTTCCTGAATATTAACCTTGGCATTTTTTATATCACATACGATATTCTATGAATTATATGGTTGATTATTCTGCATTTGATATTTTTTAAAAAACATGTTTATATTGGCACACATCAATTTAAGAAGTTGTATTAACTTAACTAAAAAACAATAAAAACGTCCAAAAAGAAATTAAACTGACGCTAGAATATTATTTATAACCTGGATAATATTAAACTTTTCCATAGATTAATTTCGATAATCTTAAATATATATATTTTTTTAAATTTTAAACACTATAATTAAAAAGCCCGTAAACCATCTTTTTAAATTAGTTTTCCTTTTCTATTGTCTTTAAAATATGTATGTATATATTGTTACGGACTTTAAAAATATTTGTTTAATTAATAAAATTGTAGAAAGTTAGAATTATTTTATTTAGGTTAATAATTTAATTGAAATAAATTACCTTAGTTTTTTCCTTTTTCAACGGCCATTGCGGATTACCTTGAAGGCGCTGGAGGCATCCATTTACACTTTTCTTGCATCCTGTAGTAAAAGAATTCTAACAGCTAATTCTAGACTTTTCCAGACTTTTTTTTATTTTTTCCTATATTACTATAAAAACCGCGAAGGAAGTCCGCACGGGCCAGTGCACTTTCAAAAAAAAAACAGAGGTTGACAGACAGTTAAGGGTTAAACAGTTCTGTTATCATAATTACGTTACGTTGAATTGTTGTTACCATAGAGACGTTTGTAAACCTGATTTCCAATAAAAAAGATGTAAAACCAGGATCCGTGTTTTTATACGGGGTGTCACGGAACAATATATTTAAAGATTTAAGTAAAATATCACTTCTAACGACATTTTAATGTTCAGTTTTTATCAAATTTTACTCCTTTTAACTCTAAAGCACCAATTAAAATAATGAAAACTTTTAAATTGTTATAGTTGCCAAAACTAAAAAAATGGTAAAAATAAGGGAATTTAATTTTAATCTGGTAAAAGTTAGAAATTAAAAGAAATTAAGACTTTTTTGTTAAAGATCTGGAAAATTTTTAAAAAATACTCTTTTACATTTAAAATATCTAAACTTTATCTAAAAGAGTTGTAAACGCGCATGGGTTTGGATAGGCTTGGTTTACTAACTTCAGTCCTGGAAAGGTAAAAATTATTTAGGGCGGCCTATTTAAAAAAGTTTTTCGATTAGACTAAAAGTTGAATAAAGTTTAGTCACTGGTCACACATATGTTTCAATTTTAATTTCTTTAACGTCAAGCAAACCAAAGCCAAAAGACATATATGGTATAAAGGTTTTTTTTTGGAAGCTTGCAGACTTTATAAATTTCATATGGTTCATAAGTAAGGAAAATTTAAAACTTGTTATGTCGCGGTTCTCATTTGAAAACAGTTAAAACAAGATTTTAAAGCTTGATGTCATGTGTCTGTCTTTGTCATTGTCATTGTATCATGTCACCATTTCAAAACAAGTCCGGTCATGGTTGTCATTAGATAATAATTAAAACAAGATTTAAAATTAATCAACAATAGATCTAGACAACTGAACCAAGATACGAGAGATTTGGTAATCGACTACCAACATGTCGTAAAGGTACTTCCGTACCAAGCTAACGGGCAGTTGGGATTTCGTTACAAATCAACCATCGTTGTGTTGTTATAGTTGTTATAGTTGTTATAGTTTACTTAGTTCATGGTGTTCAAATTCCCCAGACCAGAACCAAGAGAAACATGTACGCTTTTAGGATTGCATAGCGACATCTACTCTTCGTACTGAATATAATTGATCTCTATTTTTTATCTGGTGTTTGATCCTCTATAGAGCACAATTATCATTTTAAAATAAATGAGGTTAAAACTATGACATATAAATTGGTTTAATTGTAAACCGAAACCTGTCATAAAAAAATCTGGAATATCAAAGCTGTACGTCAATGAAAGCCTAGAAAAATCAAATAATTTAAAAAATAATTTTTGCTGGTAACACGGATACTGGTTTAAAAGTAACTGAAAAAATATGCAAGACATAAAAATATACTCCCGATTATTAAGGCGATTTTGTAAACAAAAATAGTTTTATGGCTTTCTTTTAATAAATTACAAACCAGATACTCGTTACTATCTTAGCTATAAGGAAAGAAATATTACAGAGATTTTCCAAATTAACGACAATGGTCGTAAAGCAAGTGTAATAAGATTACACTACGGCAGTCCAGCAGGCCTAAATCACCCCTAAGTACGTACGTCGTTGCTGGTTATTCTCAGATCCAAACATGCTCGGTTGTGTACACATAACTCTGTAACGGTGTACCGGGTTCGCTAAAATTAAAAAAAAAATAGTGTTAATTGGCAAAACGAAAATGTAAAAATACAAATTTATAAGCAAAAAAGAAAAGACAGGAAAAAATAAACAGTGTGGAAATTTAGTTTTTTTGAAAAATGTTGATAGAAATAACAAATAACCTTTCCAAAATAGAAATTATTTAATGCCATAAAGTACAAACAATTGACTAGTTTTATTTAAAAAAAAATCAAATAATATAAGTAATATAGGTAATTTTACTAACAATAAGTTAAGGTTTAAAAAATACTTCTAATTTTCTTTTATATACTTTCGTAGTAAATAAATTTTCTACGTTAAGCGAATTACGTGCCTATTTAACCTTTGTTATCTGCCACCTTCTGATAATCAACGTTGACCTTTAAACTAATAGCTCACGCGATATCGATTACGTACCTAAGGTATAAAGTTGTTCTTAATTTTTTTTTATTTTAATACTTAATAGTCTTCTTACTTTTTTCAGTATCTGTTAGTATCTTATATTGTTAAGTACCTTTATGTCTTGATCTTAATCGTACCATATGAGACATGTGTTATAAGAGCTTTATGCAAGATTAAACATTGTTGTTTTAAATTTTTTGAAACATAGGAAACCTGTTGTGTCTGTAAGAAATTCAAAGAAAAAGTTATATTTATTACAGTGTATTTTCAAAATAAATTTCAGTGACCCATTAGGCCGATCGATGGATAGCTAAAAAACGTAGGCTTTAGAAACGTGTCTGTGTTTGTGTTGTCCATTACCTAAAACATTGTAATGCCTCTTTTTTATTAGGGTAAACCCAGATCGTAAAGTCAAATTATTTCGGTTGGACATGATAACTATAAAATGTACGAAGACGTTTAAATATATTCCATTTGAACAGATATTCTAATATATCCCAATTAATCTAAGAAACACAAAAATTAAAAAAAAATTGTAGCTTTATTTTAAGAAATATTTTAAAACAAGGCGCGTTTTTTACTGCTGTGGTAGGCTTGGATTGTTTTTTTCTGTACTTTAGTCTTTTAGTCTTCTGTCAATAGGTCATTAATAATAAACTTTGCCAAAAAATTTAAAAAATCATTTGGGCTGCAAAATGTCCATATTTTTTGGCCATGTCGCCAGGTGCCTATATTCCTAAACCACATTATATAATAGTATTTAATAGGTTTATTATTTTAAATTACTTTGTTTTTAAAGGAACTTAAATACTTTTAAGTAGCTTAAATACTTAAAGCATTATACATCCAAAATACTTAAGTACGGATCTTTTGAAACCATTATTTACTTATTTTTTTCCACTGCGAAATTTTTACTTCAAATGAAATAGTTAATGTTGTGTCCTCATTACAGTCAGTAAAAGTGAATACAGTAGACGCTCGATATAGTGAACTAATTAATGGACGCCCAGTTCACTATTTTGATTTGCTCACCTTTGCGAAATTTTAATAAATTACCATTGTTTCTCAAAATAGGCAGAACTTTATAGACTTTATTCACAAAAAATAATGTTTTTTAACACACTTACATCAGTTTAATTTTTTTTTAAATGTTGTTGTGTGTTTTTTAATGTTGTTTGGTCAACCCCATTTAAACAATCACCTTATGATAACCTGTCGCATTTGTACAAGCAAGTAAGGTAACTCTTTACTTTTCTGTTTTTCTTTCTGGTGCTCTCTTTTCTTCAGGACCTATATATGTTTTTTCAGGAAGGAGTTTTCAGTATAGAGATGATTTATTTGCATTACAAATCTGCTGCTTTGATGGCTGAAGTTTATTTATTTTTTGAAGCAATGTTTGTTTGACTGGATTAACCAACTCAGTAGCAGATGACAGTTTTTCTCTGGAGATTTTTATATGTCGAATTCCAAAACGTTTTTTGTATCTCCGCAACCATCCGCTACTTGCATTAAAAAATGGAGTTTCTTTGTATTTATTATGAAAACTCTTGGCTTTTTCTTAAATCATTAAAGCATAATAACAGATAGCCAAGCGTCACTAGGGGCACTAGCAAACCCCAAGGTGACGTCCAAGCTGACATGGGAATGCCAAAAAGAACTGGATGTCTTGGGAGAACGCAACAGAGTAACTCTTCTATGGGTACCAGAACATTCGGGAATAGAAGGCAACGAAAAAGCGGATGAGCTAGCGAGACATGGATCATCCACACCATACTTTGGACCGGAACCTGCCCTTGGAGTAACCAAAACCACAGCACGAGGGCAAACAAGGGAATGGATCCGAAACAAACACAAGGAATACTGGGAGAACCTCGGTAGAATAAGACATGGAAAGGGCTTCACAAGAGGCCCATCCAAAAGAACGAAGAAAGAAGTACTCAGATAAAGTAGGAAAAGACGCATAAAAGTAGGGTTGCTAACAGGGCACGATAACCTAAGAGGACACCTACACAAGATAGGCTCGTACAATGGGGACCCAAGTTGCAGAATGTGCGACAAGGCGAACGAAACAGCTTACCACATACTGTGTGAATGTGAAGCTTTAAATCACAAAAGACAGGCATTATTTGGGCAACCGAAAATGAGCCCACAGGAATATATCAACCAACCAGTCTTGGGGTTATACAGACTTGTAGAAGAAACAAGACTAATGGGAGGATCGGTATAAAAGACAATGGGAGATTAGGCACAAAAAGCCCAAGAGGCTGCGCTGCTTCCGGTAGTGAAAGACGGCTCCCAGGAAGATGAACAGGAATATATTTTTTTCTTTGCTTAAAAAAACATTTTTATAAAGCCTTTTCCATTCTAGGACATTTCGATGACCTTAAACATTATTTTTTTCGTGGTCCCATAAAGGTGTTCCTGATTTTCTTTAGAATATTGTCTTTCCTATTTCGAACTGCACAAATAGTGGACCTAGTCACACCGTATTTTTTTGCTAAAACAGTCACTCCAATGCTTTTTTTAAGTGTTCGACTATTTAAGCCACTTAGTTTCAAATGAATACTAGCCATATTTATGCCTAATTAACAGCAGCAATACCTATTAACACTTGCACAATGTACAACTAATGCCAAGTGACCAAACAGAAAACAATTAAACGTTTTACAATCGTTTTCTTGTCTTAACTTGTTAAAGACAATGTTTACTATTTCAAGCGGCTAGTTTTATATAGATATAGATATATAGTATAGAATACATAATGTTATAATTTGGTGTTCACTATTTAGAGTAGTTCACTATAGCCCGTGTTCACTACTTTAAGAATCTACTGTACGTAATACTTATTACTTCTAGAACATTTTCTGATTTCGTATTACAGCTCTGATAGCTAAGCAAGTTACAACTATTTTATTAAAGTTACAAATTTTTGCAATTCCAGAGTTATTGCCAATTTTGTTTACTTATTTTATAATTTATTGTCTGTCTTTAATAAAGGTATCGAAATAGGTTCCAAAACAATAGGGTATTATTTGTTGTTATAAAAAAATACTAGAATACAAATGTTGCTTTAGTTTTGTGATGAAACGTTTAACAAAACACTCATATAAGTGTGTTATAAAAATTAAGTTTTTAATTTAAAAAATGCATTTAATTAGGCAGGGAATAGCATGCAAATTATATTCCAAAGTAAGGATCCAACTTTTTTATATTTAGCAAAACAAACTATTTATTAAAAAATTAAATTAATTATTTATTTTACTTTCAGCGAAGCACAAGTATCCGACGCTATCAGACAATGGCTTCGGATGCCAACTTTTGACGCCCGACCATGGGAAGATGAGGAACTCCTTCTTCTCCTCCAACAAATGTTTTTGGATCACGATTTGTGTAGAAAATTCGCCATTGATATTACTACGCTTAGAAACTTTTTATATGAGGCTTACAAAAATTACAACGATGTACCGTTTCACAATTTTCGGCATTGTTTTTGTGTAGCACAAATGGTAACGTATTAAAATAATATTTATTTTTGTTGTTTTAAATTAGATTAAATAATTAGTTTCCTTTAAGATTGGGAAAAAATTGTAAAATATACCAAATTAAACAAAAAAAATACGAATTTTAGGACTGTTTCATTACAGTCATAATTAGCATACAGCAGCTATACGGGATGAACAAAAAATATTAAAATATCTTCCAATATGCTATTAGCTATGTCAAGAAACAGTGAAACTGCGATGTTAAAGGGGTTTTCATATTTCATATGTTTAATTGCCCCAAAAATAGGAAAAAACCTTTTAAAAGTGTGCATTTTTGAGATAATTTTGAATCTGTCCACTTTTTAGTTTTTAATTTTAACTTAAAATCTATCCACTTTTTGTACATATACAATAACAAAAAAGTTGTTTAAAATTTATTTTTTTTTATAAAATGTAACCCTTTAAAAAAATTGGCAAAATAGTTATTTATAATATAAGTGTTAAAAGTACAATTTTAAGGCACGACTTTGCTTCGCTCCTTCTGCAACTCACATGAGTGCCTTAAAACGTACTTTTAACACAAATATTAATTAATTAATTTAATTTATTTATTTAATTCCCAAACAACTATACAGTTTATTACAGGGAATATAACATTAAAAATATAACAATATATAACTTTAACAAGAACTCATTAATAAAACAGTCAAATTAATTTTAAATATTTTTTTATATGTATTTTAAACAGTGATAATTTTTTAATTTTTTTAATTTTTATTGGTAGATTATTGTACATTTTTATTCCGTTATGGACTATTGAGCTCAAAAACTGTTTGTCTAGTATTATGCCCATGCAAGTTACTAATATTTTTAAGTATGATATTTGAATTTTTTTCTTTTAATTTCAGGGAATGAATGAATATACATGTTTTTAATTTATATATATATATATATATATATATATATATATATATATATATATATATATATATATATATATATATATATATTATATATGATTAATATCAAAATAATTATTTGGTTTGTACAAATTAATTGTTGGTTCAAGATATGGTTATTTATGAATACATTTAATAATTTTATTTTGAAGTCTTTTTAAAGGTGTTAATATTTTTAAGTTTGCTGAACCCCATACTGAAATTAAATATTGTAATTTTGAATGTACCAAACTATAATAAATATTTTTAAGCAATTTTAAGGGTATATAATTCCGAATCTTAAACAAAATTCCTATTAAAGGTGATAGATAATTTCGAAGATAGTCTATATGTTTTCTGTAACTTAAATTTTCATCAATATATAATCCCAAAAATTTTATACTCGTAGAATAATTTATTTTTTTATTTTTAAATGATATATAAGGAATTTTGTCTTTCCTTTGTTGTTTGCTGATAATTATTTAGGAGGGTTTATTTAAATTTAAAGTTAGTTTATTAAATTGTAACCAATTAAAGACAATGTTTAAATCATATTTAATATTTTCTTGAATTTCACTGTTACTGTTAATTATACAATATTTTTTTACAGACGCAATAATGCACTTTAATTTAATTAAATTATTTAAAAATTGAAAGATATAGATTTACATAGCATCGTATATAAAAATTATTGAAGTTGGCATTTATTAATAAATTCTAACAACCGTTGTTGATGCTGGAGAGAATACGGTTTTTTCTATTCAGTCCACCTCAACTACTACGGAGAATGCTAGAACTGTAAAAGGAATTTGTTTTTTAAATTGTTTGAATTGTACAATTAATATAAATGTTAGTAAATAAATAAACGTTGACGTTACCTTTCAAAATTTGACATATCACTTTTAATACTAGTGCCCTAAAATGTTACTTTAAGGCACTAGTGCTTTAAAGTAACATTTTTAAGGCATCTAGATAGTGTTCAAAATTAAATTTTTAAAACGTTTGTAGAAGAAAGAAAAAAACAAATAAAAACCGAATTTGATATGAAAAAATGCATTTTTTTTTAATTTTGCCCCATAAGTTTTTTTCACGTTTATTTAGGTATACGTAGGGCTTAACAAAAAAAAGCTGTTATCATGTACTTTAAAACAATTGGTAAAAGTCTTTAGGATTTGTAGTAAGCGAGATATGATTATTTAAAATTAGCTACTTTTATCGGTTTTTTCTAATTTATAATGTTTGTCTTTAAATATTGTCCTTAAATTATTTTTCTGTAAATTTAGATATATAAATGCGTGAGAAAAAAGTTTATTTTACGACCTTTAAAATGGTGCCTGGTTTAAGTTTGTAGATTTTATAGTAACCAAGATATGCTATTTTAAAGTTGGCAACTTTTAACTAGGATTGGAAAACATGTACTAATACTAATCATTAAACCTTCTGCGTCGCAAGGTTTGCTCGAAAAAATAGCCTGTGGATGTACCAAAAGATGAAGAGAAAACTTTGGCTGTAACAAGTCTAAGTTGCTTTATATTGTAAAGAATAAAAAAGTGTCAATTGTAAAAACTACATTAGCGTTCTCATAATTGACGTTCATTTAAAAATAACAAGAAGATGTTCAAGAATTAAATACTAATACTGAAAATGTTTAAAATAATTTTAATATTTAGATATTAAAATGTAAAAAGTTAAGTCAGCAAAACAAATAATCGGTAAGAGTTTTTTATAATGAGGAATTTAACTTTATTTCTATTTTCCAATCCTGCCTAAGTTTTGATTTAATAATGATATCATAATACTAATAAAAAAGTTTTTTTACCAAAAGCCGTTTTAAAAATATGATATCAGCTTTTTTTCTGTGAAGCAATATTTGTACCTAAATTCACGTAAAAAAAGTTATGAGGCAAAATTTTAAAAATAAAAACAATTGCATTTTTACAAGCTTTTATTTAACTTGCTATGTTTGTTCGGGTCAAATTTGGCAGTTGAATTTTAAAGCACTTATCCTTAACCGATTAAGCTAAAATTTTGCGTACACATTTAGTTTGAATAAATATGCATGGTTAGCTAAGTGACGTTATTTACATCCAATATGGCCCAGTCTCAATTTTTTTAAAACAACTTTTTATTTACATATTCTAAAAAGATGGAAATAAACTTTAATTCATCAGTTTATTACATTACACAATTTATATGATATAAAAGTTTTTCGCGAGATTAACCTTTGTAGATAAATAAGAATACAATATGTTTCTTGATCTTGACATAGGAAATGCTAAGGATTTTTTTTTGTAAAATAGGTAAATCTCATGTCAACTTCTTATTTCTAATTTATTGTCTAATGCAGGGGTGGCCAACTTGACTAGACCCAAGATCTACTGTTCAGTGACGACATCCTGTGCGATCTACCAATTACATACTCCTTGAAATCCTAATTGAAATAGCATAGTTTAGTTCAGTCTGTTCTACGTATTTATATTTTTTGCCTTGCCAAGATCGACTGGATTAATAGTCGCGATCGACCAGTTGGCCAGCCCTGGTCTAATGTAAGAAATTGATGATTTATTTAAAGTTTATTTTCTTCTTTAAGAACATAAAAATAAGAGCTTATTTTAAAAATGTTTTTTTACTAATTATGTATTTTTTTTTTTTTTCAATATTTTTGGCAAAAGATTTGAAATATGTGTACAAAAAGTGCATAGATTTTGGGTTAAAATTAAAAAACTAAAAAGTGAACAAATTCATCCCTACCTCAAAAATGCACCCCTTTAAATAGTAGCACTACGTGGTTTTTTTATATTTTAGGGTCAATTGATCGTATGAAACAATAAAACTCCTTTAACGTTGTAGTTCCTTTCTAAAGTAAACGGTCAAAAGCTAATAAAGTCATACTAATAGATTAAACTTTTGACTTTAAAAAAATTCCGACCAAGCTAGATTCTTGTATACAGAGCCAGTGCCCTTGATTTGACTTGTAAAATGAGGGATGGGGTAATTTTTTTATATATTTTGAATATTATCAATTTTTTATAAAAAATACTTATAAAAAGAGTTAAAGCTAATAAAATTCTACACACACAAGATTCCTACACTTTTTAGTAGAATTTATCCTTTTAAAGATACATCAGTATATATAATATACGCGATTTTTAAATGCATAAATATTATATTAGATCTTACTTAAAAATTAGTCTAAAATTTTTCTATGAGTGTATGTACAAGTTTTTCTGGTGCGTTTATCAGTGTTAGTTTCAATGGAAAATTATTTTTTTTACGACTGCCATAAAAACACCAATAAACACACGGGAAACAAGGCCCAAAAGTGACTAATTGTATACACCTGTGTAAATTTTTTTAACACGGTTCAGACTGTGCGAAAAATATAGCCTACTTGACATTTAATCCATATACATATGTATATCTCCGCTTTAAAAAAATGTTTCAAAGCGCCAAGAAACGTTCCGTGAACCTGGGTCGAGGAGGCGATTTTTTTTCTGTTGCCGGGTTACCGTTCATTTGTTTTTCCATTTTTCAAAGTACTAAAAAAGTGCAGTCGTAGGAAAAGTATAGTGTACAACTCGTTTGAAAAGCATTTTTCACACTCATGTGACTTATGACATACACCTAACTGTCAGAATCGTGTAAAAATGCTGTTTTCTAAACTTGTTATACAATGTACTATTTTGACCGTTTGACTATACCTGACTTTATCTTACTCAGTACTTTAGAAGTTGTCATCGCAGAAGCAGCTTGTCGTTTTTGTATTTAAAAGAGATCGTGAAGAGGCAAGTACATAGTCAAGTTTAAACCCACCACGGATTATATCATGTTTTAAAATTGCTTTAGAATCGAGAAGCCTTGCAAAATGGTGACATTAAAAAAAAAGACAAAATTAAGAGAATTAGGTCCAGTCCAGAAATTATTTAAAAATAAACTAAATTTTAAAGACTAGGGTAATAATTTCCAACAATGGGCTAGAACCTGGACGGATTTTCTTGCCACCAGCTTCCGATTAGTTACCAAATAATCTCCTTTGAAACTTTACTAGAGCCTGTATTGCAACTTGTAGTTAAAAAATAGGACTTCGCTGTTCCGCAGTATGTGGGTGTTGCTGGCAGTCCTGTTAAAATGCTAAGCTCGAAGAGACAGAACATATCATAGAGATTAATAAAGACAGATTTAATGGCTTCTTGATCCAAGATATGGAATAATCTACTAATGAAGATGGCAATGTAGTTTTGTATGTAAGATCAGAAAATACATATATGATACAGATCCAAAAAACGAAATAAAATAATTTTTCAATTTTATAAAATAACTTACGAAAAATATTTTATCTTTAATGTGTATTAGGTTGGATAGGTTTACTCTAAAATAAGGTTAACAAAAAAAACGTTTATAGAACTTTACCCCAGTGGTTGTTTGGAATTAGAACGTAAAAAAAATGCCAATACTGCATTTTTACCTTGTGGTTTACTTAAAAACGAATAGTTTTTTGCAAAAAAAGCCTAAGAACTTTTTAATGTATAATTTTATTAGCTTTTCTCATTACTAGTTTCCCCAAAATCTTAAAAATCTAAGATATATATATATTCATAAAAATTTACCACCTTTTACCCTCTAAAAAAACACTTTTTAAATTAAGGGTATATTTTTTAGAATATATGTAGGATACCTAAATAAAGCTGTCCACGAAAATCCCGCTTGGTAGAATTTATTCCGAAGTTTTTTACTTTCCTTTGTATTTATTTATTGGGCTGTTTAGGTTGCCGTACCATTAATACTGATTATATTTAAAAAACAGCAGTCTTTATTTTCAGAATATTTTCCCTTATGTTTAAATAAAAACATACTTTAGTTACGTTCGTCCCCTAACGTTAAATTAAATAAAAGGTAATAATACATTTTTTTAATGGGTATTCTAGTCTAGAGGCCGAAATTCGTGCGTTTTTTTGGTCGATAAAAAAAATCAATTTATAATGTAACTATTCATTTTTTTATTATTTATTTATTTAAATTTCAAGAATTTACAAATTTCAAAGAAACCTATCACAAAGTTACACGCTGTAGAATTTTATTAGTACAACTGTCATTATAGACGGAAAGCTGGAGCCGAAAAAACATCGTCATCAGTAATATAGAGTTTCTTCCGTAAAATATGTTTCATTTAGTAATGATTGGATATAAAAAATCAGGGGATCAAATCTGCTCATAATTTTTTTAGTCCAATGCACGGTTTTCACCTAGAAAAATTAAATCTAGATATTTCTGTGCATGGAGATATTGTTTACAGATATTGTTATGATTTATGATCATGCAGAGAAATGGTTTTTATTTTTTTAATCGAAAACCGTGCATTGGATTTTAAAAAAATCAAGTGATTTACTTTGCTTATAAATGATTGGGGATTTCAAAAATATTTTTTATTTTAAGAGAAATCAGTGACGTACCATCAATATCTGCCAAAATAGGCGGGTCAAATTCCGTACGAACGCCACTAGTGGAAATTTAAAGAAATGTAGTACACTAAAAAATGCCTCTTGATACATAGTACATGTATGCCAAATTATATTAAAATATCTATAGTGGTATTACTAATAATAATAAATTATTTTTTTTTAATTGTTACCACCCTGTATCTCAAAACTTAGGACGTTGAGGACATACGTTCCAATGAAGTGTTCTTTTTAAAATGGAACCAAAAATTGCCCCCTTAAATATTGACATTCAATTAAAAAACACCCTGTATAAAGTAAGCGCTCGGGATAATTTGACCCCGTTTTACTGCCCTCGCTGTCAACCCTTTTGGATTTAGACACCTTAGGGGTTCAACTTTAAGTGGCCAAAATGGCTGACATATTATCAATGACGATTTTTTGCCTAAAATTTTACCCTCTTTACCCTTATCCTTTAACCCTTTTGTATCTACCTAGCTGTCAGCCCCTTGGGATTTCAGCCAAGTGGGTTAAGACCTTCACCTGGGAAAATTTTAAAGCATATTTTCGATGACGATTTTTTTTCCAAACATTTTGCAATTTCACCCCTTGTTGCTACCCCCTGTATCCAATAGGTTGTCAGCCTGCGCGGGAACAAAATTAACAATACTAAATTTAAACATATTTTACGGAAGAAACTCCATATTACTGATAACGATGATTTTTCGGCTCCAGCTCTTAGACCATTATGGCAAAAAACAGGAAAATTGAGATTATTTTTTTTGCAAAATGGCGGTTTCTCAAAAAAGGTATTTTTTTAAACTTTTTCGAATTTTTAAAAAATAGTAAAAATTGAAAATTTAGATTTTTTGTTGGTTTCTACCATAGAGAGATATAAAGATAATTGATGCTAACTCTTAAGAATATTGGTCAATTAGACCTTGAGATCTTGTGACAAACGTTTAAAAAAAGTGGTTTCGAGAAAAATGCGTTTAAAGTTTTAAGTTAGATTTCAGACAGTCTAACAGATAGAACAGTACATATAACTTACATTTCTTCAATCAGTGATTCCGGCTCCATATATCGGGCCCTTTCCTACCTCAAATTAAATATTAAAAGAATTTCTTTCCGCAAGACGGGCAGTTCTTCTTTCCTTTGAAGCACATGAAGCTCAAAACTCGGAACGTTCGATTCTAGCTTCATTGCAGCAAAACAAACCCACGACACTAAAATGAACTAACATTATTTTAAAGGATATATTCTCGGATATCTAAACTACCGAAATATGAAAAAAATCGATTTGGTCAAATTTCTAGATTAGAATAGCTTCTAAAACAAACATCCCTCGTTCATTATGAATTCGACGTTTTGGGTGCAGTTTAAAGTCATTTTACTACGTAATAAAAAACAATTTGTTAACAAATTCTTCTGCAAAATCATAATTATATTTATTCAAATATTTATTTGTTCGTTACTGTAAAAATAAACTAGTCGACTATGATAAATGGTTTTATAGCCTTATTCCAAAAATGTAAGGCAACAACAGTTTTTCTATAAAATTACATCACATACATATTTTTTTAGTAATAGACGTTTTTAACAATTAAGTAATAAAAATAGATGCCTGCTTACACATTTTTTGTTAATATGGCATGTAATACCTATTTTAACTTGAATAAAAATTTGCAAAGAATTATTTTTTAAACTACGAATTTTTAAAATATTAATATATGGTGTAAAAAGTATGATGCCCACGATTTAAATGGAAAATAGTGAAGCTCAAAACAAGTTAAAAAGTTTATATGACATATGTGTTTTAACTTTACAGATTTTTGTCTAAACGATGTCAAAGTTAGAACTTAAGAACAGTTATTTCTAAAAATCTTATGAATTGGAAACTTTCGTCTTAGTCGCTTATCAGTAGATTCATTTGGTAATAAAATAAACCAAGTTTTAAATGCTTCAATCTACAAATAAAAAAAAAATAAATAATTTTTCCCCCAGTTAAAAAGTCAAAAAAACAATTGGCAACAGAGCTACCTAAAAGCCTTGTACATGAAGCAACGTCAGTTGTATATTTTGCTCACCGGCCCGGCCGCGATTTTTTTGTTTGTTTTTAAATCAGGAAAAATATGCCGATATGTTTTAAATATACGAGATGCGTAGTGCAAAATGTACCAAAAATTTTTGAAAACGGAATATGTGCAACCGGGAAATCTTATTCTTTAAGCAAAATAAAAAAGTTCTATTTTAAAACATAATAATTTGTGTTCTTAAAATGGATATTTGGCCTATTCTTTTGGTAAGTACAACTATTTTTTAAATACAAATAAAAACCAAACAATAATTATTTATTGTTTTTTACTTAAATTTAATTTTAAATTAAATATCAAAATAAATTAAAAGAAGTAATTTTTATTATTTGTATGTAAATGAACATTTCCTTAAAAAAAAGTGTAAATATGCAAAAAACGTTCGACGTTCCGACTCGCTGCGACGAAACGGGCACGGTGTTGCCAACTTTTTTAAACTTTAAAAGGCCATATTTCGAAAACAATTAACTTTTGACCCATATGTTTATGGCTTTTTTGACTTATTTTAAGATCTACTTTTGCCCATTAAAACCGTAAGCATTATACTTTTTACAACCCTGATTTTGCTGTGCCCTTTATTTCTTATATTTTTTTAAAAATTGTTATAAAGGATAGGAATATTGTAAGTATAAGCTAAATTATTATTTTTTTAATGTAAACAATTTTTGGCTATAGAGGATGTTTTAAAGCTAAATAGCAGATAATTTGCTTTTTTAATATTTTTAAATCTGATTCACTGCTAGGAAAACTTGACACATTATTATGTGTAATTTGTTGTTTTGCTCTAAATGTTCCTTTAAAAAATGTGTGTCATAACTTTGTAAATATTTTTCAAATGTTGATTTTTTGAAATCTTTTAATCTCTTTCATTTTTAGCTGTACGCAATCTCTTGGTGTGTCGATCTGCCAAGTAAAATTGGCGATTTGGAAGTGTTAATTTTGCTTACTTCCTGTATTTGCCATGATTTAGATCACCCAGGATACAATAATATATACCAAATTAATGCAAAAGTAAGTAACTGGTATTAAAACTTAATTAACTCTAGACTACAGTTGTAAACCAAAAATTATTACTTGATTGGAGATAAAAATCTTATATCCAATAAATTGAAATTTTAATGAAGTTAGGGTATAACCTAAAGACCTAGGTTGTTTCGTAAGCAGTGCAAATTTTTAATGAATAACCGGCTCAATAGTCATTCCCGTCAAAACGATCAGGGTAAAAATAGGTACTGGTAAAATACTCAAAATTTTTGTGAAACTATATTTTTTATATTAATATTTTATAGCTTACTGGAAATTTAAACATCGAAGATTTAGTATTAAAATTGGAATTGTTACTATTCTAACAAAAGCCGCTAAGTTTCATCCTAACTGACACAACTCTTGGTGCCCTTAAATACCATATAGAATCATAAAGAAAATTTTTACTTAACTTTAAAACCTTTAAATTTACTTCTTACTAAGAGCCCAACCAAAAGCAAAGCGGATTTGAAAAGAACTTTTTATGATCATTTCAAATGCATATTTGAAATTACCACAATAAGTTTTCTCTACTTGGCAGCAAATCGATACAGACAGTTAAAAGTATTGTTAAAGGTAAATTTAGGCTTGATTTTTGTGTAAAAATTGCCCGTAATTTAAATAAAAAAGCATAAACTTAGTTGGTCCAATAAAAAAAATAAATGGCGATATACATAATAGGAGTTTCTAAAAATGCACCACAAATTGTTACTTATTTATAAAAATTATAAAAGATATTAAAAAGAAAATTCTCATAAATCACTAACAAAAAAAGTCTTAATACTACTATTCAATAACTAATTAAATATTCTCTATATTAGTTTTGCTCTTATTAATTTGTAAACTTTTATTCAAAACCCCAATTAAAAGAGTTAATTTATTTTTTTATATATATTTGTCCACCATTTCCAAAAGTTTTTTAAACTTCTCGCGCTTAATTCTTCTATAAATTATCTTCTCGAAATTAAAAATTTGTTTATGTTTTATAAATGCGATTTTGACGTTTTTTTAATTGCTTTCAGAATTATTTTAGGTACTATAATTTTATGTAAAGATAAGCTGGTACAAGATAAGCAAATTATGATTTAAAACAAATAAGATATTTCTGTTTCTCTGGCTTAACGGCCTTTACCTATATAAAACACTTTGCCAAAGATCAGATTGATTGTATAAACGTAATAACTTAATCTTATAATAACAAAAAAAAGTATTTCAATCCAAAATTAAATATTTATAAAGAGTGACCGAAAGTTAGCCCATTTTCTCAATCTTGACAGAGACCTTAAAAAAATCCTAAAAATATTCTGCATATGACAAATTATTGGTAACGAAAAATCAAGATGAGCTTATTTTTTGGTTTTTCGAAAAATATCAAAAATCACCCTTAACTAGGGGTTGATTTGATGACGCAAAACTGAAATTTGTGAATAACATCAATAAGAATAAAAGCAATTCTTATTATATTTTTTTATTTAAAATAAAATCTTACAAATAGAAAATATTTTATTTTTATATTAATGAGGGCGTAATGTAGTTGAAATTCCACCCTTAAACTTGCTAAGGGGTTAAAAATCATCCCCGTAAATATGAAAAATCAAAATTACTTGAAAAATCTGGAAAACTACTAAGATATTCTAAATTAAAAAAAACCCGAATCGTTTTTTTCCATATTTTATAAGGAAACCACCCCTGTAATGAAGGGTAATCCCCCGAACGTGATTATTTACGAAAATATCATAGGATAAAAAAAACGTCGAAATTTTATAATGGTTCTTACTTATTTGATCGAAAAGATTAGCCTGCTTGTCCAATATTAAAAATTTTTTTTTAAATAAAAATCAACTTTATAGGTGGTAAAATCATCCCCAAAATATATATAAAAATTAAACTTACTTGAAAAATCTAGAAACAACCATTAAGATATTTTAAATAGTCAAAAATTTTAAATTATGTATTTCCCCACTAGTTTCTATAAGAAAACCACCCCGTAACCAGAGGTAAACTACTCAAGTAAGGACGTATTAGATTATGGCATTACGTTATGGGTGGATCGTTGAAATAAAATAATTTTATTTTATATAATATTTAATTTTCTCTTCTTCCCCCTTCGTTAAAGGGGTTGTTTTTCAGATATTAGTAAAAAATACTGATTTATTTTTCTTGTAATTTAAAATACCTAGGTTTTTTTTTTATTATTTAAGTATATTTTTATTTTTTTCTGTTTAGGGGATGTTTTTCCCCCTTAAAAAAAGGGTTTTTTTTAAAAAAAAAAGTTTAGAATAATTAGATTAATCAGCTTAATCTGTCTGAACAGAAATCTAAGATCTATTATAAACATTTGATTTTCGTATATTGCTAGATATATTATTGGTAACGAAAAATCAAGGGTTACTTATTTTGGTTTTTCGAAATATCAAAAATCACCCTTAACTAGGGGTTGATTTATGACGCAAAACTGAAATTTGTAATAAATCAATAAGAATAAAAGCAATTCTTATTATATTTTTTTATTTAAAATAAAATCTTACAAATAGAAAATATTTTATTTTTATATTAATGAGGGCGTAATGTAGTTGAAATTCCACCCTTAAACTTGCTAAGGGGTTAAAAATCATCCCCGTAAATATGAAAAATCAAAATTACTTGAAAAATCTAGGAGAAACTACTAAGATATTCTAAATTATAAAAAATCCGAATCGTCTTCTTTCCATCAGTGTTTATAAGGAAACCACCCCTGTAATGAAGGGGTGAACTACCCCCGAACGTGATTATTTACGAAAATATCATAGCGATATAAAAAACTGTCGAATATTTTATAATGGTTCTTACTTATTTGATCGAAAAGATTACGCCTGCTTGTCCTTAATATTCAAAACTTTTTTTAAATAAAAATCAACTCTTATAGGTGGTAAAATCATCACCAAAATATATATAAAAAATTAAACTTACTTGAAAAATCTAGAAACAACCATTAAGATATTTTAAATAGTCAGAAATTTAAATTATGTACTTCCCACTAGTTTCTATAAGAAAACCACCCCGTAACCAGGAGGTAAACTACTCAAGTAAGGACGTAGTTAGATTACTGGCATTACGTTATGGGTGGAATGCGTTGAGATAAAATAATTTTATTTTATATAATATTTAATTTTCTCTTCTTCACCCTTCGTTAAAGGGGTTGTTTTTCGCAGATATTAGTGAAAAATACTCGATTTATTTTTCTTGTAATTTAAAATACCTAGGCTTTTTTGTATTATTTAAGTATATTTTTATTTTTTTCTGTTTAGGGGATGATTTTACCCCTTAAAAGGGTTGGTTTTTAGAAAAAAAAGTTTAGAATAATTAGATTAAGTCAGCTTAATCTGTCTGAACAGAAAGCTAAGATCTATTATAAACATTTGATTTTCGTATATTGCTATGATATTTTCGTATGTTATTACCTTCGGGGGTTCACCTCTTAGTTATAGGGGTGGTTTTCCTATAGGTACTGGTGAGAAGTACCCGATTAAAATTTCTAATAATTTAGAATATCTGATTAGTTTTTTCTAGATTTTTCAAGCGATTTTTGATTTTTTTTGAGAGTTGATTTTAATAAAAAAAAATTGAAATAATTTAATAAAGTCAACTTTATCTTTCTGATGAGAAAAGTAAGATCCATTATAAAATATTCGACAGTTTGTTTATATTGCTAAGATATTTTCGTATGTTATCACGTTCAGGGGTAGTTTACCCCCTCGTCACAGGAGTGGTTTTCTTATAGATACTGGTGGAAAGTACACCAATTGAATTTCTAAAAATTTAGAATTCCTAGATTTTTTAAGTTTTTTTTTTCATATTTAGGGGATGAATTAACCCCCTTAGTGAGATTAAGGGTGGAGTTTCAACTATATTACGCCCCCATTAAAATAAAAATAAATTATTTTCTATTTTTAAAAGTTTTTTTATTAGTTTTGCGTCATTATACCAACCCCTTATTATGGGTGAATTTCGACATTTTTTGACAAAACAAAAAAAATTTGATCATGAGTAATAAATATCCATATAACATTAAAATTTATTTAATAGGTTTTTTGCTTACATCAGTGACTGTAATCAAAAAACTGAATAAGTAAAAATTAAAAATCTTTTTAATAGCAAATAAATAATATTAGCCCTCGCCCTTCTGCAAAACGATATGGAATGCCAACGACTATTTGTTAGTCATCTAATGATTCCCGTTACTTGGGCTCTTATAAAGTCTGCTTAATCTTAAAAATAAAAACAAACATTAAGCGAAAAGGTGGACTAGGTGTTTGATATAAATTCTGGTGTAAATTAGTTTTCACTTAATTACTCTAACTCTCGAAGTAATAAAGTTATATGCATTTTTACTATAAGACTTAAATTTGATTGTTTATAAACATAACCATAAAGCCATTTTTTAATTTCTGAAATAAGTCTAAAACGCGTTTAGTATAAAAATGAAATCAGGTACTTATATACACTTAGTTCCACTTTTTAGTCCTACACTTTCCAACCCTGTTCTACAATGTACCTGCCCAACTCTGTGTTCACACGTCGTCACGGTGGTTGGGCCCAGTAGGATCTTTTGGAATATGCGCTAGAGTTGCCAATTAGAACGCGGACAGAACCGCCTTTATAGGAAAAAGGGTTTCCTGGCTTTAGACAGAAAGCGGATAGGACCGTTTTCATAGGGTAAGGCCGGAGATGCGGCCTCAGAAAGAACATCTGGTTCCTGTAACAAGGACCTGGTAGCTACCCACGTAACTAGACTGGGAGAGGAGGGCATAACGAATCTAATCGTCTGCTCGTCATTGGAGACAGGGACACCAGAACACATCAGAAACATTTGCTCGTGTCCGGTAGGACACAATAAAGGAATAAGAACTCTCTCCCAATCTGGTATCGGATTCATTAGAAGTCCGATCCTATTAAGAGAAATATAAAAAGGTGTGAGCCACAATAGACCGAGCGGTCACTTACCTACCTACCTACCTACAATGTACTTGCTAACAAACAAACCTTATAAAATTTTAAGAAATATTAACATTTACATTTGAATATGCCTTGCCAAATTCTTCTTTAAATAACAAAATATTACGTGTAGACCAAACGATAAATATGGAATTTACCTTATATTCATTCATTCAAAATAATTTATTGTAATATTGGAAAATTTCTGTGTAATATAACAGCAAACCCCAAATAAACAGTACAGTTTTAAAATAAATTACAAGTTAAACCATATTTTACCAAACTGATTTATAACAATTACATAGGCCTATCCACCGACTTGTCAAACTGTGTAAACCGATCAATTAATATAAATTTCCTAAGGGATATAAAACTGCAAATTTATTAGAGCATTCTGTTCCACCATTACGCCAATCGATTTTCACTGGGGAGAGCACAAATTTATGGGACAATAATTTAGGGATAGCTACGTTACCTAAGTTTTTATTTAGTTTGGCTGGAGGATTAAAATTAATTATATATATATATATATATATATATATATATATATATATATATATATATATATATATATATATATATATATATATATTATATATATATATATATATATATATATATATATATATATATATATAATATATACCTATATATATACCTATATATAATATACATATATGAGGAAATATATGCTTTCTTATTTAATTATTTATAAATAAATTAATATTATTATTATGAAAATATTTTTTATGAAAAATTTATAAATTTATGGACACCTGTACAGTTCGAATTAACAAAATGACAAAGAACTGATATTACGTTACCTAATAAGTTCTTGTTTAGTTCTATTAATTAACACTATATGGTATTTTTATTCATTTTTAAATTAATGCAAAACAGTTTTTTTATTATTATTATTTTATTTTTTAAAATTACTAAACAGATGTTGACAAAATTTTAAGGAATATAAATGAAAGGGTACCTCAAATATACAAAAAAATACAGGCATTCCATTTAAAAAAATGCATCATCGTGACGTCACACCTTTTTGTGACACCCTGTATAACCAAAATTATTTTCCTAAAATGCACCGTGGGTTAAAGGTAACGTCTGCAAAGTATGAAAATTTTACATTGAATAATAAATGAGCTACATAAGACGGAGGTGAGTGCAGGACCCTGTATATATATATATATATATATATATATATATATATATATATATATATATATATATATATATATATATATATATATATATATATATATATATATATATATATATATATATATATATATATATAATACTTTTAATACGTGGTAATTCTAACTACGTTTCTTGAATTTTTTTTTTTTGTTGAAAAATTCAAAGGTTATATTCTCCAAAAATATATATTTTTTTAAAAAACTATTGGACATTGTTCATATGGGGGCTTATAATTTTGGTATAATTTTGCAAATAAAAAAAGTTTTCTTCCTTTTGTTTCAAGTAAATAACTATTTTAGTATTTTTGTATTTTTGTTATTCTATGAGTTTCCTTGTGGGTTTAGTGCTACTGCCAAAAAATTTGGAACCTTTCTTGCGTGCTTTGATTAATTGGTCAACATTTCTTGCCTACCGTCTTTTGGTGTTCAAACCTCATATCAGAGTAACTTATTGTTGCAGCTACTTGGTCAGACAACCTAACAAAAAAAAACTCGAAGTAAATCTTAGAGCAGCCTTACTGTCTATTAATTTAGATTTTTTCTCCCAGAACTAACCGATTTTACCTATTCAACACGAATTTTAATTGAACAGGGTACGTCTGTGAAGTGAGACCGTTTATCTTTAAATATTCAAATTGAAAAAAGTTTTATACAAAAATATTTTGGTTTTTTTCTATTTTTGCGAAAAACGTAATGTATTCAGGGTGTATCAAAAAATCCGTACAAGAACAAAGTTCATTTTTTTTAAAAGACCCCATTTTTTTGTTACATTTTTGTTTTCTGCATAAAATCAGATATTTTTTTTTCGATATCATATCCCTATATTCAAGTGTTTACGAAATATTTGCATTTAAATACCCAAAATTTAAAAAGGGAAAAAAACCGCTCATCTTTTAATGTTGTTTTACGTTTCTATGGTTTCTTTTTTAAAATTTGCATATTAACCATATATATATAGATTAATAAAAATGTCAAAATGACAGTTTTATTAATCTGTAAAAAAATTTTTTTAATCGTTTTTTTTTTTGTTTTTTTGGTTTTACCTTTTTTCTACTTGTTATATATCTAATTATTTTTTAATTATTACTATGGTTTTTTACTCTACAGCAATCCAAAACCATAGAAATGTAAAACAACATTAAGGATGAGCGGATTTTTTTATAATAAATTTGTATTTTTAAAAAAGAATATTCGTAAACAATTGAATATAGGCCTATTATATGCCAGATAAAAGTCTAGAATTTATGTAGAAAACAAAATTTAAAAAAAAAAAATATAGGGAGTCATTTAAAAAATTAACTTTGTCCTTGTACAGGTTTTTTGATACACCCTGTGTACATAACGTTATTCGAAAAAATATAGAGGAAAAAAAACCAAAATTTTTTTGTATAAAACTTTTTTTTCCAATTTGATTATTTAAAGCAATAAAGGGGGGGTCCCACTTCACAGACTTACTTATAGGTGAGTATGGCCGTTCTATGAATCATAAAGGTCAACTTCATATAACTTTTTAAAAGCCCTTTTACGTTTTGTTTTTAAAGGAAATAACATCGATTTTAAAATTTTAAGGGCCCGTACCGATTTAGATTTGGTTTAAATTTTAAAGGTAATAGTCTGTGTTTTAACTGCCATAAAGTTTTCCAGGTCCGCCCATCAAACTTCAACTTTTTTGCAGTGTTGCCATATTTAACATTTGACAGGGTAGTTTTCTGAGTTTTCTATGAAAAAATTTACTTTACCTTATTGATAGGATTAAGGGTTTTCGTAAAATGCATTTAAAATCATTAATTTTTTCAGTTTCCTAAAAATTTTTTTTTGGGGCTCTCAATAAGGTGTAAGGGACTCTATGAATTTTTGTAAAATCTTTCAGAAGTCAATTTTCAGCTGAAAATTATAAATTAATTTTAAAAAAAAATGTATTTATTAAAAAATGAAAAAAATTTCCATACAGCAAAGTAGAAACTTATGATCATTAAGAATAAAAACTGCTATACTAACTCTATTAAAAAAAAAAAAAAATAAAGAGAAAACAAAAAAACCTAAGAAAACCCAGGGTATCCAGGTGGTTAATTTGGGCACCTACACATTTTTATAATTTCCCAAATTTTTGAACCTGGAAACAAATTTAGGATTATTCCTTGTATTTAGAAGATTTAAAAAAAAATTATGTTTCATTGTGCTGCAATAAGGAATAATCCTAACATTTTTTATCAAAAAAATGTGTAGTTTTGATGCTTACTTTAAACAAAAAACTTAGTTAAATTCACGTAACATTTTTTTTTGTTATTCAAATAATAATCATAATTTTTCCCCTTGTTTATGGTTTTATTTTTTTTTTATTTTTTTTTTTGTTAAAATAAATTAAGTTTTTTTAACAATTCAAATTTTTTGCTAAAAAATTGACTTCTGGTAGTAGATTTTGAAATAAGTTTATAGGAAATCCTTAAATACACCTTATTGAGGCCCCAGGGTATTTTTATCGGGGGCCCTCCCGTATGCCTTAATGATTTAAATGCATTTTACGCGAAAAAAGCTAGTCCTATTAATAAAAATAAAGTATACCTTTTTTTCCCTAGAAAACTCGGGGAATCACCAGTTAGGTCAAAATGTTAAAAATGGCAACACTGCAAAATGTTGAAATTTTTTTTGATAAATCCCGGCCTGGTATCTTTAATGGTTTCGGGGCATGTTTTAGCAGTTAATGCAAGACAGTTATTACTAAAATTAATCAACAAAAAAAATTCCAGATCGTACAACCGTTCAAAAAAATTATTAATAAAAAATCGATTTTCAATAAGTTTTTAAAAGGGAATTGTTGGGAAAGAAGGGGCAAGAGCAAAAAGTTTATGAAGTTTTACCTTATTTTGATCCACCCACATGATCCCAAACTTTGACCATACCCCTTTGGGGGCACCCTGTATATATTTTATCCCAAAGGTGGGAAAATTCCTAGGGTGAAAATTTTTATATTATGCCGTAAGACTAACAGTAGATAAATTCCACAAAAAATGCCCTTCCAAATTAGATTTTTATATAAGAAAGGGGAGAAGTACTCTTATTTTTATTTTTTGTTCTTCTAATGATAATATTATATATTATACATTTATTTTTATGTGGTTACAAATTATCCCCTTTTTCTAAATGCGGGTAGTATAGGTTAAAAAAACAAAAAAACATCTTTAAACCCTCAAGCAGCAAAAAAAGGATCGGGGTTTTAAATTTTTGATTACTAGTTCATTTGATCCTGCCCTCTGGGTATTTTTAAAACAATTTTTTTTTTCAAAAGTTAAACGTAAAATAGTGTCATTCTTTTTTGTATGCCTTTTATCATATTTAGATCCCTTTTCGTTTATGCATTGATTTACTATGACTAATAACTCCACCTTTGGGAGTTCCCTGGTATGAGTAATAATAAATCCATGAAACACGGCTTTAATTCATTTGATAAAAAAGGTTTATATTTTACGACTTTTTGTATGGTTTTTTAAAAGGTACTCTCAAACCTTTTTGGTTAACCCGGTACTAAAAACGCCATATAACCCAAACCCTTTAATTAAAGACGCAAGCAGCAAAAAATGATTCAGTTTAATAGACTGATGAAACATAAGTCATTTTTTAAAAGATTATTTTTTAATCTTTGTAGCATAGCTGTTTTTGGTTTATAATACCTTAGTTTAAAAGATAACCCAATTGAAATGTAGGTTAAAGGAGTTATAAATATTACTCTAAAGGGGCTAACTTTAAAACCCCTATTGAAGCGGGGTTTAAAAAAAATTTAATTTTTTAATTGCAAATTTAAATTTTAATTTAAACGGGACATATTTTATGTCTGAAAAATTTTTTTGCCCCCCAAAAATTTTTAAATTTCTTGTGAAGGGATGCTTGTGTGGGGGGTGTTTATGTGTTAAATTTACCGTTTATATAAGGCGGCTTGCCCAGGGCGTGTTAAAATCGGCACTTGTTTTTTGTGTTTAAATTTTTATAAACAGAAGTTGGGGTGGGAAATTTGTCTACTTAATTATACAATTAAATTTTACTTTTAATTTTTCCATAACATACTTTTTGGGAAACATATTGATAAAAAATTCTGGCCTGATAAAAAATTAGTTTGGGCCCAAAATATTAACTGTAAGCGGGAATTAAACGCGGGGAGCGTCGCCGTCGGGCCGAAGAACCAAATTTACCTCAAAGGCCGCAGATCGACGCCGTTTTATAAATGACTGACCGAAAAAACAAAAGTTTAAATCAAGCACGCACCGTGGTCAACGCCAATTTAAAATTTTCCCACCTTTAAGCTCCAAAGACCAGAATATCTTTTCGAAATTTGGTATTATTGACCCTTTTTAGTGATCTTTAAAAAAAACATTTTTCATCGTTTGCCAAGTTCATATTTTTTTTAGTCGTCCACAAAATTTAGTTTTTTTTTATTTTTTATTATATTATTAAGGGTTGTATGATAAATAAAAACTTTGCGCCATTGTCTAATTTTTCAATGATTTTGGCCGTTATGGGCGTCAAATTTTCTGGTTGACGGACGTTTCGTAACAGAGTTTTTTTCTCAAAGTTGTTTTTTTTAAAGTAGGGAAACCCCATTAGTTTCTTTTTGTGCCTCATTTTTAAGCATTTTGTGCGGGCTTCGGTTATTGAATGTTAAAGTTCTTGGGGTGAATTCAGTACCCTATTACGGGGATCCATGTTTGTTGATCTAACTGCTCTCTTTCTTTGTTGCTATCTTTTCTACCCCCTATGGCTTCGTGGGAGTGTGGGGGTAGCCGATGATAAAGTACTTGTTCCTCAAATTTTTTTTTTCGATGGTCGTTAAGGGGTTTATTCTGTTTAATTTGTTTTCGCCCAGAAATGGTTTTATGTTTTTAATTTGGGTTGATCGAGGTTTTGAAGCATGAAAAGCGCAATGCGATAAAGTCTAAAAGAACGGGATTTTTCTTTTTTTTTTTGGATCGAGGATGTTTTCTTGGGTTTGAATTGTTTTAACATTTTCCTTTTAATTGACTTTTCTCCCAACCCCGGAATAAAGAAAGTTTTGGGCCCCTGGCTGGAGTTGTTCGCCCCAGGTATATTATATGTTTGATATAGATTTTGTGGAGACACTTTCTAATATGAGTCATGGACAAATAAGCTGCAAAATTTCTGACAACTAAGATCCATGAAAATATACAGTTACGATAAAAAACAGGACACCAAAAAGCTAGCGTTCCGGTATTATTAACCGGAAGGAGACTTTAGGTCACCCCGGTATTTTAAAAAAACTCCCCACACCCGATCGCCTTTTCCCCAAAAGGGATTCCAACCACCAACATGTCAGAGTATGAATAAAACCCTTTAAAAGAAAGGCAAGAAATTTGCGAACCCGAGGGCCTAAACGCAACCACACATATTCAAATGGGTTTAGGGCCAATGGTTATTCAGAGCGAGAAATCAAAGATCAATGGAACCAAAAATACGACGTAAACTGTATATTTTTTATGGATGCTGTAAATGTGTCAGAAATTCTGCAGCTTATTTTGTCCATAATCTACAGTGTCCCCCCACATATCTATACCAAACTTTATATAACCAGCCAGTGGCAAATTTCTGCCCTTTATTCCAAAAGGCGGACAAGAACTTCTAAAAAAAAAATTTTTTAAAACAATATTCAAACCAAAGAAAATCCCAAAAAATGCTCGATCGGTCAAAGACAAAGAGGGCCCAATTTTCGGCTTCAGGCATTTATTGCATTGCGCGTACATAGAACTAAAAAAACGCTCGTCCACCGAATTTAAAAAGCATAAAGCCAACCGTCGTCTGGGGGGAGACCCGACAAATCCGCCGAGCAGAACTCCCACAACGACACCCAATAAAGTTTGAGGAGATCCAAGTACTTTTGCTACCACATCGGGAATTTCCACCCCAGACTCTACAGAGAAGCCATAGATAGAAAAGCATAGCAACAACTTTAATAAGAAGGAGGAAGCAGTTTAGATCAACAAAACATGGATCCCATAATTAAGGTGTAAAATTGCACCTTTTCGAACAAAACCGACGAACCGATTAAAAGAAAATAACTTAAGCCCTGCCTACTGCTTTCCCAACGTGTAAATACGAGCTGCCAAAAAAGCCCAGTAGTTCTCATACTGTAACCAGGAAGAAACCCTTTTTGAAAAAGCCAACTGCTCGTTTTTGGCGAAACGTCAAGTCAATCAGTTCTTAGCAACATCTTATATTTCGGTTAATCATGTTTAAAAAAATTCAAGAAAAATTTTTTAACAACATTAATTTGTATTAAACGTTTTAATATTTTATATATTTATTAGATTTAAGGTACAAAGTATAAAAATATATTTGACTTGATAACTTTAGTAAATATTGCTACCCACTATGCTATTTTTTATGTTTTTATAAAATTATATTTTCTACCTAATTAATCTGGTGTCACTCAGTTTAACCGAACAAAAAAATTAAACACTATCTTTATGTAGGTAATATTTAATAAATATTTTTTGACTTTGACTATAGCTAGTTTAATGCAATATGGAATCGACTTCATTTTAATAAAATAAAAAAAGTAACTAAATATTTGATGTAATTCTAATATAATTTTTTTCGTTTTTTTAGTTTTGTTAATTCATTCTAAGCAAATACCAAAATTTTCCAACAAAAGACATTTCTTGCTGTATTTTACGTAGACATTTAGAGTAACAACGTAATGAGGTTCCAAAAGGCAAAATATAATTTTTTTTAAACTGCGACTTTAAATTACTTTATAAATGTATGTCCCACATCAGCTTTATAAAATCCCAAATTTTATATAATGCAAAATTATGACACTTATCAATTTATCAAATGTTCAAAAATTATGATAGGTAAATATGACATTTAAGATTCAGTACATTAACGGTTACTTGTCCGGATAATCGGTTACAATTGTTACAACAATTGTTATTATGGAAATTACCCGAAAATTAAAGTTACCCAAAAAAAAAAGAAATGAACCCTAAATGACATTAATAATGATGTTTAAAAACACTACTTTATAATTTTTTTACTAACGCTAATACACTTAAAATAATGCTTGAAACGATTGATTATATATTAATCTTTTTTTTTGTACTTAAATAGTGGGCAAGCTGGTGCTTTACCCTTAGTTACTATTTATTAAATTTGAGACTTTGTTTTCAGGACACGTCTAATGTATAATTTTATTACAACTTTTTTAAAACCATTTTTAGATGTTTATTTTCTATATAACTTTATTAAAGGTCCTCCTTTTAGGTTCGTTTAAAATGATGCTGTTTTAGATGATTTTCTAGAAAGTTCATGGTTTCATATTACAAAGAAATGAGTTTTATATTTTGAAGCGTGGAAGTACCAATAGCACTAAATCATTCGTGATTTTAAGTTATTTAAAAAAAAAAGTTTAATAATAACATATTAGCTTTTATTGCCATATTGCTAATATACTACATTTATAAAAAAATACGAAACATAATATTCACCTAATTATTAGTAAACCGGTCAAAAAGAACCTGGCCACCCCGATTTTTTTTCTAAAAATTTGACGGCCCATAACTTTTTTTAAATTTTTTAAACCCATTTTTTAATTTTTTTTTCCTTAGAAGGAAATTTATTTTTGAGCTACTTGTTTAATTTTTTTAAAAGTTGAGGGCTACGTTATAAAAGCGTATTAAATAAACATGTCACATTTTTGACGAAAATCGGGTTTTCCCAGTTTTACAAAATTGAAGAATACTTTCATCAGGGTGTTTAACTGAACCATTACCTCGAGACATTTTCGCATTTTTTATTTAAAGTTGGTTATTAAAGAAATTAAGGCATTCAAAGTAGTACATTTTGCAATTTTTTCATATAAATTAAGATACTTTTACTTAAAACGTCGGAAACCATTAAAATAAAGACTTTTGGGTCCAATAAAATAAAAAAAAATAAATGCAGTTAAATAAACGAATTTTTTTTAAAGGGTTTTTTAAAAATTAAATAGGGCACTGGGCATGTGCAAATTTTATAAGAAATTCTGAGTCCCAAATCTATAAAATTTACAAATATTTTTTTTACCACATAGGTAAAATTAACTAAAACAACTCGGGACGTTTTCGCAATTTTGATTGTTGGTTATTAAAAAAAAACAGAGGGTTATTAAATGTAGTATTCTTCCCAAATTTTTTTAATTACATTAAAGTAATTTATTTAAAACCAAGACAAAAAACCAAAATAAGCACCAATTCCTGGTTAAGATAATTTAAATAAAGGCAATTAAAAAAATTTTACAGGATGTTTAAAAATTAAATTAGCAAAAAGGAGAGCTGCTAATGTTAAAAGTTCTTTTGTCCAATTTTTTTAAAAGGGGATACACCTAAACTGTTTTGAATTGTTTTTATAATTTTTTCTATAAGTTCCTTAAAATAAATAAGAGGGGTTTTACAAAAGTACTGCTTTTT